>MU823363.1:0-47267 GCA_027921425.1 Lentinula novae-zelandiae
GAGTTAAACACAACACGTACCAACAGTTTTCTGATAGTGGAGCGGCTATAATGATGGAAAATCATTTTTTTTTTTTTTTTGAGAAAGGCGTAAGACGGGACACGGAAACCAACATACAATTAGCCTTGACTTGGCGCAGCCACACCCATAGATTCTCGATCAAGAAACTCTTGAAACAATTCTGGCATAAACAATCATCTTCTTTCCAATCCGGCAACACCTCCGTCGTCGTCGTCGTCGTCACCGCGCCTATTCCATTATCTTGCCGTCCCACGGAAGGTGTTTGTGTTTCCTGTTTCACCAACCCCCACGTCCACAGATCGTCCCAAATCCGCAACAGCAGCCCCCGGTCGTGTTTCGCGGCTTCCGCACGGAGGTACGCGGATTCGGGGGTGTTGTGCCGGAGGTTGTTTTTGAGGAATGTAGAGATGGTTTGGGGTTTGTAGGGAGAGTTGGGGGTTGTGTCGAGGAGGCGGGGGAAGGGAGGAGGGGTGGTGGTGGTGGTGGTGGCGGCGAGTTCGGTGAAGGCTGTGAGTGTGGTGAGGGATGAAGAATAATGAATTGGGAGAAGGAAGGGACGCACTGCTTCTGGTGAAGAGCTCAAAGCCGAATGAATGGTGACATCGAGTACCTGTTGATTGCCCAATTAACATCATCCACTTCGCGCCAAGTAAAAAATAAAAAACTGACATTGTGGATTACTCTCCATCGCACTCTGCGAGATCGAATACCAATGCGTGAAATCCGAGGGTGGGGGTTTGATACCCCGGGATTCCAGGGTCTTTTCGAGAGGAAGGGAAAGATACCCAGCGACCATGGGGTGGAATTCTAATTCCTCTTCGAAGAAATCGAGGATGTCTTCTAATGGGGCGAGTCCCTCGTTTTGGTTGTTGTAGCACTCGATGATGCGGGCGGGGCCGGCGGCGAGAGCTATGTCGCAGATTTCTGTTTAAAAAAGAAAAGAAAAGGAATGAGTAATTCGGTTCAGGTGAAGTTGGAAGATTTTGGGGGGGGGAACCGCTGGGAAGCGTCGGCGATGCGTACCAGGGGGATAACCACTTGCGCGTACACACCAAGATAAGATCTCTTTAAGAAATTCCGCCACACTATGCACTTGAAGCAGATCGGATGTAGAGAACCTCGAGAGGAATCGTTTTCGTTTCTCCAACATCTCTCGGTTTTTTACGGTACCCGCGCTGGTGCGATTGGCGTTGTCGTTGTCGTCGTCGTCGTCGTCGTCGTTGTCTTCCGAATCGGAACTGAGGTTCCATGTCCCGGGGTGGAATATGGAACTGTAAAGCATGAAATGATACATCCCCACGCGGAAGTCTCGGGATTCTGTTGGGGAGAGTTGGCTGGTAGAGAAGGAGCGGTTGATATATCTAGCGAAAGGCGGGGGGTTGATTGAATTTACTACACCCCGAGGAGGAGATAGAGGTGACTTGCCTGAAACTGAATAGATCTTCCAACTGGGCGATGACTTTGGCATTCGCTAGGATCTTGTACGTTTCTTCATTGGTGATGGAAGCTGATAGAATATCTTCTGTACCATCCCCCACTGGGCGTGTATTGTTCTCTTCGGAAATAGACCTTTGTTCGTTTGCTTCTTGCACTACACTCTTCGCGCGCGCGCTATCGTCGTCATCATCCGAGGAATGTTCCGAACCACCACCACCACCATCCTCCGAATCTTCCTCGTCCGACTCCCCCCAGTGAGGGGGAGGTTTGAACCTATGCGAGCACTTCGCGATATCAGGATGCCGAATACACTCTAAAGCCTGTGGCAGAGCTGGACCAGTGATATTGGACGCCACACCCCGCACGATGGACTTGGGGTGGGTCTGGAATACGTGATAGATGGATTTGCAGGTAAGGATGGTGGCTTTGAGAGAGGAGAAAGTTGGGGAGAATAAGAGGATTCTGTCGATGATGTCGTCGGAGACGGGGAGTCTGTTGTCGTTGGACATTGGGGAGGTTCGTCGGAAAGGCATTTAGTTAGGGATGAGTCAATGTGAGGACTGCAAGGTTGGGTTGTTATAGGATAAGATAAGATAAGATAAGGAGGGCAATGAGTCATCCCCGGAGCTGGTCAGGAGGCTGGTACGTCTGCCGCTGCCGGCAGCAAGTCGGCCATCAGTTTCAGCGGTTTCCGACCCGCCTCTGGGTTTCGCAGCTGTTCAAACGCATGGCTTGGATATAATGTTATGGCTGACGACCATAAACGCATTGTAGATTCCGGTTTTCCTTCTTCGTCGACTTTGTACTCTCTTCTCGCTCCTTTGGATGCAACCAGCCTTATACGCAAGCGAAAGAGATCTGATAGCGACGAGGTGGAAGGGGATTTAGTTTCCGTTCCCTTATCTTCAGCCTGTTCGACCGCAGCAATGTCCATGGACGAAACAAACATACCTGGACCTTCGGCTATCGATCTTAGAGGACAGGCTGGGGCTCAGAGGGATATCTCATATTACTTTGAGGATGGAAGTTGTATTCTGCTGGTTGAGGACACACTATTCAATGTCGGTGACTATTTATTTATTCTTGGGACCATAGCCTAAAGATGGCCCAGGTGCATCGTAGTCTTTTGTCCCGCGACAACTCTTCTTTCAGTACTCTGTTCACGCTTCCGCAAGGGTCACACAATGTTGAAGGTCTGTCTGATGACAATCCCATAATCCTTCGAGGAGACAAATCTTCAGAATTTCGTCACTTTTGTGAGTGAGGGTCTTCGTCTAGGATTTTTTTGAGTCCTAGCTGAAGTTTTACTTACTTACACACAGTATGGGCGTTGTATGCTTTGTATGTTTGGCTGTACTGCCGGTAAAATTATCAGCTGATAATTTCGTCAGGCCGCCTGAGTTGCAAGTGGTCAACTCATCGAGTGCGGATTTGACACAGCTCATTGATATTGCTCGTATATCCAACAAGTACTCGTTCAAGTCTCTAGAAACATGGGCGTTGGACGCTGTGCAGGAGCATGTGAACCGAAGACCCTCTCCCCACCATTCATCCTCGTCGTCATTCTTTTCTGGGAACGAAACTCTAAATACAAGCCCCACCCAAACTCACCTCGCGCTTATAGAGAATACGGAGCAACTCACACGTCTCATTCAACTTGCCCAACTCTGTAATCACGAACGTCTGCTGAATTCCATGATTGCACTCCTCAGGCAACTTATGGGCAGATCCTTACATTACGCCTATCTTTCTATGGCTTTGGCAGATGATTTGAATCTCCGATCTTTGAGGGGTGCTGCGTACCTGGAGGTTATGCAGAAAGGATCATTCACCAGCCTGGGGAAACAACGGGGAACCGAAGAGAGTAAGCATTTTAAAGATCCCCACCCGCGCTCAATTTCCGAAAAACCTAATCTAACGATCTGAAAAAAAGATGGGGTCGACGTGCCATTAGAGATAACACCTGCGCAACAAGTCCGCTTACTTTCCGGATACTGGCATCTTACACGAACTTGGGAACGATTTCGTTCGACTCCTCCAACGTTCACCCATGCTCCGTCGTGTAGTGCTACTTGGCACCAACCTGGATGTACGCAAGCCTGGGTGGAATTTTGGAAAGACAAGACAAAGGGCGAAGCGGTGATGTCTTTGGGATTGGCGGATGTTATTGGGAGGCTGAGGCAGGTCCAGAAAGAATACGACAGGTCGGGTCCGACGTATATGGCGCATGACTGCAAGTTGGCTGCGAGAAGGAGCTTGACCGAGTGTATTAAAAAAGTCGAGGACCAGCTCCCTGATTATTTTTCTGATCAAGGTCTAGAAGACGACCTGGGATAGTTGACGTATTTCAACTCCTTGAGTCATGACATTCAGAATGTATCCTTGCTCGGAACGTTTTTCTTTCTGGAGTTCAGCTATCGGAGCGGTACGATCAATCATCATAAATCCAACTGTCGTTGTAACGTCTCTTTATCGGTACGTCGCACATGTATACGCCACTAGAAGAACGTCATCTTTCGCTCATCTCATATAGGATATCCGCTCGTTGCTTTGCAGAAAGAAATATTGTATCACTGTACCCTCGCGACCCATAATATACATATGTTGTATACTCTCCTCATTTATGCTTTCAAAGTTCTCAAGGTTTCCCAAATTCACTCCAAATGACGCTTGCCCTCCACATTTTCTCAGACGGCTATCTCCAGGCTCCAACGATCTGAACGAAATTGCTTTCAGCTCAAAATGCCTGCAAAAACCATATTCTTTTTTTGTCCGAGAACTGGGAAAATGTGCGCGGGACCGTATTTCGAACGTACTTGCGGATAGGGCACGTATTCAACGGCGGAATGAAAATTAACTCCTTGCTATTGACAAACGGGATAAGTACATCAAGGCGACGTACCGGCGCGTACCGGGGTCCTAAGAGTCGGTCTGGTCCAGTCTCATGTTTATCTGTTTCTAGTAATGCGTACAGCTTCTTGTACATGCATGATGAACTAGAATGGAAGAATGAGCTCAAAATAAACCCCGATACTGATCCTCCATGGGAAGAACTAAGGATGACGCATCTAGTCAGTTTCCTTATCTCGTATGTAACTGTTTTCCTTGACTCGCTGAGTGTGGAAGAACAGGAACTTTGGGCACGTATCCGTATATGGATCACTGCTTCTTCGAAGGAACACCATGATAAACCGAGCTGCGGTGATCCTAATATGAAGTGTTGAAGTGAATTGAGATTTAGACACTGCTTCAGGACGACTGACGACGGTATGCGAATCATATGGTGCATTTTTCCCATACCGCTATCTTTGTGATTTTACAACGTCTTTCAGGTGGTATGATGTAGGACTCACAAAATGGTATAAAAAGAGCTTATGAGCGCTGTTCTGTTCTCCATTTCCTACCTTTCTTGCTACCTTTTCCAACTCCTGATTTTCATAACGGCTTTTTGTCCTCCTTTCAGATTATTCAACTCACGCAAGATGTCTCACCATCATGTCGTTGTGAAGAGTCTTCCTTTTACCAGTGCATTAGGCAGGACCAAGCCTGTCTCGCACTTCAGACACATTGTCGAACATGATCGTTCTCGGGCGCAGAAGTTCATGGCTGGTTTGCACCCTCATGGTCCCAACCCGTTCGTTGAAGCTCGCAAGAGGCGCCATGGTCATCATCACCATGCGACCGGTGGATCTGGCGCAGCTACCACTCCAAGTGGTGACAGTAATTCGGATTCCATCGACGTAACGGATTCCGCGGTGACCTATTTGATGGATGTCACCATCGGTGGCCAGGACTTCAGCTTATTGATTGACACCGGAAGTTCGAACACTTGGTGTGGTGCAAACACCAAGTTCGAACCTAACTCGAGTGTTGAATCAACCCGCGAGTCAGTCAATGTGTCCTATGGCTCCGGTTCCTTCAGCGGGACGGAGTACACGGGTCCTGTTGTGCTCGGGGGCAGCTCTGGACTTTCCATCCCTAATCAATCGTTTGGTGTCGCTTCGACAGCCCAAGGATTCAGCGATACAGACGGCATTCTAGGTAGGCTGCAGTACTGGATATTGATTATATAGTTGCTTACTGGTGAATAGGAATTGGGCCAGTGGATTTGACTCAAGGTTTGGCGGAAACTTATATACTATCCCTTTTCTGACCGAGGTTCACTTACTAGGTACTGTTTCGGGAACTAGCGAAGTCCCCACCGTGACCGATAATTTGGCAAACAATGGCACAATTTCCACCGAGAGTATTGGTATGTTAATCTATCTGGTCAACAGAGTGTGATGATAAACCCCGGGATGCAGGAATCTCGTACAACCCAACCACTGGCGAGAATATCGCTAATGGAGAGTTGACTTTCGGTGGGGTGGATCAGTCCAAGTACGTACTCACTGATCATTGGCTTCCTTGTAAGCACGGGGAGCTGATTTGTAACTCTTCAACAGGACCACTAGTGATGTTACTTATGTCGATATCACATCGACGTCGCCTGCCAGTAATTATTGGGGTATTGACCAAACAATTACTTACGGTTCATCTGGAACCACTATCCTCGACTCGACCGCTGGAATCGTGGACACCGGCACTACACTACTCCTGATTGCTACTGATGCCTTCCAGGCATATCAGAAGGCGACGAAGGCAACCCTTGACCAAACCACGGGTCTTTTAAAGCTCAGCTCTTCCGAGTTTTCCAACCTCCAGAGCCTGTTCTTCCAGATCGGTGATGTTAGTTTATCATTTCCGTACACGCTGTCTTTTTCACTCTAACGATTCGGATAGACTTCCTTCGAGTTCACTGCGAATGCACAAATCTGGTAAGTTACCATTGGGCTTTGATGGTTACATGTTCTCACAGCAGATCAGGCCAAGGTCGATGAACAGCGTCCTTGGAGGCGATGATGACTCTATTTATCTCATTGTGTCCGATCTTGGTAACGACTCGGGTAGTGGCCTCGACTTCATCAGTATGTGAAAACTGCCTTGTCTCTCAGCTGTAGGCACTGACTAAATTTATTGAAAGATGGATTTGGTTGGCTTCAAAGATACTATGCTGTGTTCGATACGACTAACACCAGAGTCGGAATCGCAACAACCCCTAACACTGATGCTGAGACCAACTGACTATTGACAACGAAGAAGAGCCTGCTGTGAAGAGCCTAACTCAGTTGACAGTGAGTGCAAATGGACTTTGCTGGACTTTATCACTGCTGGACTATGTGTATGTAAGTGTAAGCTATGTAATAAATGGTACCACAATGTAATTTGAACTGCTTTACTATACTGCATGATCAAAGCACGGGATAACCTGAACAACTCCTAGTTATGGCGCCTAATTTCTATTTAAATGTCACATGTCTCAACGCGTCCCAAAGATGGGACGCGTCTTGCAGAAATTCCACACTTAGCTGTTTGGAATGTTTCGACTCACCGATTCGCACTGCTTTATTTCTTGAAAGTCTCCAGGCCTAAGGCAGTCCTCTTCGAGAAATTGTCGTTATAGCAGAAACAAGTCTCTATTATGAGCATCATAACACGTCGCGTACCGCCGACGATCTGAAACATTGCGACCTTCTTTTTGCCTATGACAGACCTCCGATGCTTCTTTCACACACTCAGTTATGAGTGCATAAAAGGGCGAGTAGCTACAGACCCTCTATTTGGGATTCTTTCCTTCCTTCCACCTCCATCTCGTAGTATACATATAGAATGTCCCGTGTTGTCGTCAACTCGATTCCGATTGCTCCTCAGCTCGCTGCTGACGTCGACAATCTCAAAAACCTCGTCGAAAAAGATCTTCGACGCGCTCGCAAGCATCTCTCTCCTGATACCATTGCTCATGGTCCTCGCGCCATCCACGAAGCACGAAACAAGGACAATCATCGTCACCACGAGGATGGCTCAGGTTCTACACCCACTCCCGCTAGTGGGAAAGCTATCACAGTCGATGACGCCAGTGAGTTCCTCGAGTATATGCGCTTGTTATTGCACTCTCTGACCGCTTCTGTGTCTCAATAGCTGTCACGTACATGATGCCTTGCATAATCGGTGGCTCAGAATACAGCTTGCTCATCGATACTGGTGAGTTCAATGTTTGAATTTCTTCAGTCCTCTTGAATCGGGTTATACATAGGGAGCTCGAACACTTGGTGCGGTGCAAACAAGAAGTTTCAACCTGATTCTTCTTGCGAGAGGTGCGTGGCCGTCGATGTGGACATATGCGCTTTTGTTTACTTCATTAACCTGTCATAGCACTCGGAAGTCTGTTGTATGTCTTACCTTACCCTCTCCTGGCTGAGTCGTTACACTAACAATCGGCGTCCTTCAACAACTACAGAACGTGAGCTATGGATCAGGCTCATTCACCGGGACCGAATGTATGCATTTCCTACCATGTCTTTCTGCGTCATCAACAGCGTTCTCGTTTTCAGATACCGGAACGGTCATTCTCGGTGGAAAGGACTCAGCTCTGAAACTTGAGAAGCAGTCTTTCGCTGTCGCCAGTCAAGCACAAGGCTTTGGCGGGGATATGGATGGAATTCTAGGTAATCGTCCATAGTATTGAGCTTGTTTATGACCTCATGCCCGTCCACTGCATAGGAATTGGTCCTGTGGATCTCACCTCAAGTAAGAACTCCTCTCTGTCATGATGATGCGCTTCTTATGAAGAACTTCCAGCTACTGTTGCGGGGATGAGTTCGATCCGTAAGAATTGCTGCTTCCTCATGATTACTGACTCTGACAATACCGTCAGCCACTGTCACCGACAATCTGCATGACCAAAGACTGATCAAGACCGAATGCATTGGCATATCCTACAACCCAACTCAGAGCAACGGCACCATGGCCAACGGAGAGCTTATGTTTGGCGAGGTGGACCAGAACAAGTAAGCAGCAGCTCCTCAAAATTTTCATTTTTTACATCTAGCTGTGCAATCTAGGATTACTGGCGACGTGACCTATGTGCCTATCACATCTACCTCCCCTGCCTCAAAATACTGGGGTCCGTCGTATCGTCACGGTATTGCTCAATCTCTGGAAGACCTGATTTTGTTCTTCAGGGATTGATCAGGAAATCACATATGGTTCCTCCGAGAAGATGATCTTGAAGCAAACCGCTGGAATCGTTGGTGAGTGTTCAATTAGCATCTTTCTCACAAACCTACTCAGTTAACATTGGACCTTATCTTACAGATACCGGTGAGCCTCCTCTATAAGTTCAAAGCATGGATTGTGATATTCTGTGTGAACTTCAGGTACCACCTTGATCATGATTTCGGATGATGCTTTCCAAGCCTACCAGGAGGCTACGGGCGCAACGATGGACCAGGCGACCGGGCTTCTCAAATTGACTAACCAGCAGTTGAAGAACCTGCAAAGCCTTAATTACAAAATCGGAGATGTCAGTAAACATACTCTTCTTGAAATCATGCTTATAGTGTGTGCAATGTGCAGACTACTTTCGAATTGACCCCCAACGCCCAAATCTGGCCGAGGTCCTTGAACAATGCGCTCGGCGGGGATGCTGATTCGAATTATACTGTTTTTGCTAGCATGGGCCAAATCTCGGGGATTGGACTGGACTTCATCAGTACGTACCGTTCGTTTTTAGGTTTAACCTAGCTGACATAGTCGCCCTTCAGACGGGTTTACCTGGCTTCAACGTTTCTACTCGGTCTACGACGTTACTAACCAGCGAGTTGGAATCGCCAACACCGCGAACACCAACGCCGAAACCAACTAGAGGGCGTTATAAATGGTCCCAATTATACCTTGTAAATTCATAACAACTTCCGCAGCTGTATATTATTGTGTTGTTTATACCGCGAGTAATTGTATTTGAAGGCTTCCACTTTGCGCGTAGACAAATGCACCGGAAGAGTACTTCACAACTTCTACAGTAGAGGATCATCCCGTCCCATGTATAAGGCATTGATAGGTGAACTACATGCACAGATTAGCTCTGCTGTTTGAGCGCTCCCAAAGTTATGATGAAAGATTTGGGTATTCTGGATACACCGCGAGCATAGATTTGATTTGTGTACACCTACAATTTTACGGTGAGCCAAACCAGTGACTAAAATGAAGGACATCAAATTATCTCACCAACTCATCGTAAATGATAGCTGGCGTCTTCTTGTCGCAAAGCGCGGAGCTAGGGTGAATCTTGACAATCTGCAACACAAAAAAACTAAACAAGAAAACGCTTGACTAAAAGGTAAGACATACCGATTGTCCTATGGTCTGTTTGTACGTTCCGTCTGGCTGTAGAAGAGCAATATTCATAGCTAATCCATGACCAAGGCTAAATATTATTGGATCTTCTTTATCACCACAAGAAACGCTATGGTCGATGCCAAGTCTTTGGCATGTTTGTCGAAGCTGGTCCCGAATATCACTCGCCTCAAGCAGCGCGCGTTCATTCAAAAAGTGACGCCGACACCACTCTTTCCGATTGCTCTTGCCTTCAGACTGGGCAATCTCTTGATATGCTTTCACAACGTTGAGGATTGTCAGGTGATCGCCACAAACATGTCGAAACTTCTTGCGAGCTTCTGATACTGCGTCACGTTGTTCGAAGCTTTCAACGAAGAGCTTGGAAGAGGCGGACAGGACCGACACAATGTCCAACACCTCGTGCGTACAGTCGTAATCCTTGGAAGCAATGATGGCTCGACCGTAGACGGGCTCTAAAGGAAATGAGGCCATTTGTCGCCCCACAGCGGTGATTTCCTTCTCGCGGTTGAGGGCACCCAGTAGAAATAGTACGATGAGTGAAGATTTCACTGTTCCCAAATAGTTGGTCGGAAGATTCATTAACAAGTGTATAAGGACGTACTTGATTCTTCGGCAGGCTGATCCATCAATTCAAGTTTTTCGAGGTCCTGGCCTATGCACTTGAGCTGAAGGAGACTAGAAGAAAGAC
This sequence comes from Lentinula novae-zelandiae, assembly GCA_027921425.1. Taxonomy (NCBI): domain Eukaryota; kingdom Fungi; phylum Basidiomycota; class Agaricomycetes; order Agaricales; family Omphalotaceae; genus Lentinula; species Lentinula novae-zelandiae. The sequence goes on from MU823363.1 coordinate 10,385, forward strand.
TACATCGCATAATCTCTGGCTCTGCGGATAGCGGCATTGCCTTGAATGCATCTTCCGTATACAGTCTGAAACAATGTCCCGATCCCTGATGTATCAATTAGTTGATGTTCAGGTAGCATTGTCGTCAAGTATGACTTACCTCACGACCAGCACGACCAGCCCGCTGCATTGCTGATGACTGTGTGATGTCTCTGGTCAACAGGGTATCAAGCCCTGGAAAAACGGCAGATAAGTCTTATGAATTGAAACGATGTATTCAACAATTACCGCCACCAGTATTTCTAGCGAGATACCGTTTCTCCTTACACTTCCCTGTGTCAATAACATACTTCACCCCGGGTATAGTGATAGAAGTCTCCGCAATGTTGGTAGCCAATATACATTTTCGGGTTTTAGGAGGTGCAGGAAGAAACACCTTCGAGTTTTGTCCGGCGGCTTGAGCAGCGTACATGGGGCAGATCAATACCTAAATAGTGATTACGGTTGAACTTGAAAAATATCGACTGAGGATTGAACATACCGACAGGCTATCCTGCGGCAGTTGTCTAGCGTACATCTCAATAGTCCTCTCCAAGCTTTCAATATCTTCTTGGCCTGGTGCAAGGTTTGCGATGACGTCTGGAAATCAAATTCGGAGGACATACCAGGCAAGAATATCAAGACGTCTCCCGGTGGATAGTCGGTATGTATTTGGTAAAACGTACGCATTGCGGCATCCACGTAGTCTATTTGCCCCTGCGATGAGTGATAGATTTTGACCGGGTGCTGACGACCTTGAACATAGAGGATTTTCGCTCTAACATTCGATATGAGTATGTACCCAAGTGGAGTGTCAAAAATGACATACCCAGAAAAAAACTGGCCAAATTTTTCAGCATCCAGAGTCGCACTCATGATGATGATTTTCAACGGATTGGGCGCGTCCGCTTTATCCTTTCCTTTCCCCTTGACATCCCGAAAACCATTACGTTGTCGTTGAATCGTTTTGAGGTTGGCAATCAAGAGATCGGTTCGCAATGATCGTTCGTGTGCCTCATCCACGATAACAACACTGTACTTGCTCAATAATGGGTCGGACATGAGCTCTCGTACAATCATACCGTCGGTCATGTATTTAATTCTAGTCTCTGAGCTGAAGCGTTCATCGAAACGGACAGAATATCCGACTGATGTTCCAAGGGTGACATTTTGTTCAGCTGCTACACGAGTAGCAAGAGAGGTTGCTGCGACCTTCCGAGGCTGGGTCACTGCAATCATCCCACCTCGTGCAATTCCAGACTCCAATAAATACTGCGGTATCTCTAGAAGGAAATAGAATCAGCTACGCAGCGGTATCCCAGTGTGTATATAGCGTACGTGTAGTCTTTCCTGATCCAGTCTCTCCTAGTAATACGGTTACGTCGTGCTCCTGAAATTCCCGTATCAAGGCGTCCTTGCCTACCTCGGGATGAGAAACTTAACATAGCCAAAAACATCGTGAATTCTCGTACCTTTTGCGATGGGAAGTTTGGAACGCTGCTCCTGAAGTGCTATCTGCTTCAAAGAGACAACGGAAGGTGAGGAAACCAGGGGAAGAGCATTATTTTGCTTCTTGGGCAATGGCTTCCGTGTTTTCATTGATTTCTGTGCATCGGAAGAACTCTGGTGATAATTGTTTGGCGATGGACCGTTCCCCTTCACAGGAGTTTTACGCTTTCGTTCGTCTTCAGCGTTGTGTGCCCACGATGGCCTAGGTCGCTTGAATGACTTGCGGTCATTGAAAAGAGGTGACTTTTTAACTGCAACGGACATCGTTCACAATTCTGGCATAAGAAGCGCAATTGTGTTGGATTAGAGGATTCGGGGGACCAGATCTACTGCCTCACTCAATTACTCGACTTCTGGAAAACTGACGAGAAGCAAGAGAAGTGGAGCGAAATTCGAGAGTGAAACCAAAAGTCATCGAAAAAAAAATTGGGCGCTACTGAACGAACTGTAAGCGGCTCCATAAGCGCTCATTCGCAACTCCCGTTGACGGGGTAGTGAGCAGATTCAATTAATTTTTTTCTTCGTGGACTCAGAATCTGGCTATGCTCCTCTGAGGTTTGTTGGAGGCTCGCAAAGGGGGCGGGGATGCTGCTCTCAATAAGATAAGCACAGGCTCAAACAACTTGACAAGCTGATAGTTATGAAATAATGAATCCCGAACCTGATATCGGGCCCAACATTACAGATTGCTGAACTCTACCATATGATACAAGGTATGTTAGTTCTATTGAATCATGCCGTTTCCGCATTTTGATCTATGAAGACTGCACGGAAAGCACAGACTCAGATGGCAGATCCGTTCCAAAACCATTACCATTACCATTCGAAGACCATACATCTGTTGTCAATTGGATTGGGATGACCTGCCTTAACTCACTGAATGGGGCTTGCTGTGCTTCTGGAGGTGTCATGGAAAATAACATGAAATCCTAATGTTACTGGCCTCAACCTCCGCCAAATCCTAAGTGGTAGAAGAAAAAGGAAACTCATACCTTGACCGCTATTCCACCAACTTTAAACCCCATAACCTTTACCGGAGGATCGATGGAAATATCTCCGGAGAAAGAGACCCTTGTAGGACCATCGCCCTATAGCAAATCAGCTGTAATAGCCATTGGATTTTTTGTCACAGTACCGCATGTTTGAATGTGGCTTCTCCCAAACAATCCACCCGCCACATGTCAGTTTTGCTAGTCCCAAGCATCAATTGGTGCCTAATTCAAGAATACTTGAAGTCAATCGAAAACTCTGCGGCTGGAGGTGGATTTTTACCGACCTCACATCGACAATCACTTTCCGCATGATTTGCAAGCGCGTGGGTTTCTTCGTGGAGAGATGACCCGAAGGTCCGAATGGTAAGAAAGTTGCTAACGACAGTGCGGATGACTCAAATGTGACATGGAACGGAATGTTTTGCGAGGCACAAAAGATGCGGGAAGCGGGTATGTATAGTCGTGTGCTGATATCTTGCAAGGAGGAGCGTCGAGAAGTCATCACGGATTCATAGAGCTGCCAATCTGGCGTTCCGTTGAAACAATCCTGTGCCAGCTTGAGGGGGGCAGGCAGGGGGACCATCGGACGTGTTCGAGGGTAGTATATGAAAGGCGTTGACAGTACGCTGGAATAGCTGACGATGAGATATTTCGTTAACGCTACTAAGGGAATCAACATACGTGTTTCCAACGTTGATACCAAGAAAGCTTGCTTTCATCCGAGGAGCGAGAGCGGTGGCTACGGTCGACCTACGGATAACCGCGTGTATCGAATACTAAGAGACCATCTTTTGAGAAAATGAGAGGGAACCAAACTGCATTTACTTACCTCTATGAAAGCAACGAATCCAGGAAGGCCGGATAGTTTGACATTGTGCGTCGGGGGGAGATTCTGTTTGAATTACTAAATCAGGTCGGCTTCAGTAGAAGCGAACTTCGTTTATCATCTACATAGTGTTGACCCTCTATCTCAAAAGTATGCGGCAAGGGTAGTTGAAAATCACAAGAGCTTGGACAAGGAGCAATTTCTTCCTTTGACCAAAGCACCGAACTTGCAAGATCTACTTTTCTGTCAATGGTTCCCCCCTCTGCTATTTCTTTAACTTGCAGATGACCCTCCACCTTGTACAACCTTGCGGTCAAAAAACTTGTTAGACCACATAGTCGTTTACACACCTGAATATCTATGCTCGTTATATTCTCAGTTTTCGCAATGTTAATCGTACCATCGATTATTCCTCCTGAACCATACGTAGGGATTGGTCCATTTTGAGCGTTCAAGGTTAACCTTGCCTCTCCGTTTCGAGATTGCTTCACAAATGTTCCAGAATTTCTAGAACGGAGGCGGTCAGAGAGGGCTATACGTTGCTCATGTTCTTGTGGTTCCTCTGTGTACGCAGGAGTTCGTGAAAGATTCGGAGCAAGATAATACGAAGGTAAGCTTGCAGTGGACATGGAAGAACTAAGTAGGGAAGTTGAAGATGCGGCAAAGCACAAGCGCAATCCATGTGTGCTACTAGTACATGTGTACGGACCATGAGAAAGTCTCTCAGGTCCGGAACAAAGAAATATCATTAACCGAAAGAGAAGCCAAGGAAGGCCAAAGCTATTCTTGTTCCGAAGGTTTCAATACAACGTACTGTATTTTCATAGTGAAGTACATTTACATGGCGAGAATCATAGTCTCGAAACAGCGGAGTCAAACATCATACACGACCCGAGCCCCGACCCAGGCAAACGGATAATTACGCTGATACCAGTTTCGTAGCGACCTTCTTTCCGCGATGCGAGGGATAGTGGCATAAGAGCCTCCAATCTGTCAGCAAAAATTTGAGTATGGCTCAGGATATATCGGACATACGCACCACTACTTGATGAGCGCCATCGAAAAAGTCCATCGAATAGCTATTGCACAGGATGAACATCTTCCGGTTAGTAGCATAGATACTAAACGCTCACCCAGGGTATAATTTCGACGGTATGAAACCATCGTATTTGTCAAACTCGGTTGACGTCCATTCCCAGACGCCACCGTTGTGGCCTTTACCGCCATTTTGTTTGCCACCAGTGGTGGCTCTAAGGCAAAACGGTGTTAGTCTATATATTGAATTCCTTCATGAGAACAACGTACGGAACGGGATGCCAGTTCCGAAAACCTAAATTAGCTCCCCCTTCGAAGCCACACTGGAATTTATCATAGAAAAGCCGCAATTCGGGTTCGGTGGGAAGACGTCCGCCCTTGACCGTGGCATAAGTAGATAAATCATCATACGAGGCGAAAATAGGCCAGTCCTCTGCGACACTCAGGGGCACAGGACCATACAGAGTGCGGACCTAAGAGTATCATTTCAGCCCGATTCTGTACAAGAGAGTGCAGAAACTTTACCCTAATTTCACCGTCTTCTTCGACCCAGCTTGCAGGGACGTGAAACTTGTCCTTGTTCTTTTTGAAGGTATCGTAGTACTGGCCGTTGGTAATAGGCCTCCAGCTGATACGAAATTCCTGAACGTCGACGTGCCGCTTTGGATGCTCATTATCCCAGCCAAATTCGCGATCTTTGGCATTGAATTTACAATCTGTGAGCTCATCTTCTCCTTCGGCATCATCGTGTCCCAGCTCCACTACAGCCGGGCCTAATGTGACAGTATCCTTAACCAAGGGAGGAATACTTTTCCAACTGGACGCCAAAGAGTTCCACTCTGGAATGGCAAAACCATGAGGTGGAATAGTCCCGGAGCCAGCGCGCTGCAGGAGCATGTATAAGAGGGTTTCTGCATGAAGAGCCTCGTGTTCAAAGGTCATAAATAAAATTCTTCCCATTTTTCTTGTAAGTGTGAGATTGCCGTTGTCGAAGTCATTGTAGAGTTTTAAAAGACGGTTTCGGACGCGAGAGCGGAATTGTAAAATGGAATTTAGGCTCGGCCAATCTTTGTCGTTCTGGGGAACTTCCGAATGAGGCTGTGGGGAGGCATTCAATGGATGAGAACGAAAGACAGCGTTAACACGCACATGGCATTGAGAAGGATCATCGACATTTGGGTCAATTCCTCGCTATTGACGTATTAATGAAATAATTCGAGGTTGATGTGGAGTACATACTTCAAAAATGTCCTGTGTACGAACACACAAATAGTTAAATTAAGTTTGCGATGAAACTGGATTAAAGAACCAACCTTGAATCCTACAGGGTCCGTGTGAGGCTCGCTCAAAAGCCTCGATAAATGGATATCCAGAAAAGTCGGGATATGACCAAGATAGAACAAGCAGATATGACGCAAATCGATTGGCTTTTGGAATAGCATTGAAGGCGGAATCATCCGTAGTGTGATCATATCCCAAGCGGCCCAGAGGTTCTCCCATTCTTGAGGAGAAGGTACACCAAAGGGGGAAGAAGAATAGATTTTCTTGGGAACCAGTTCGCCAGATGAATTGCATGCATTGGGTGATGTGAGCAAAGGGAAAATGAAGGCAGGACGCTCCAACAACCATAGTGAGTATCGAGAGGTGCTATCGATCCACCTTTGAACTGGTCGCAAATTGCTCTCAGAGAAAAGAGTATAAGCATCGGTCTCAGAAAACTGAATGGAGTAAAGCGTTAGCAAAACTGTTGTTCAGGAAATTACTGATTCCAGATATACCTTCCATGATTCCTCTATTTTGACAAGCTCGTTTTCCTGGAATTCCACTGATATGTCACCGTCTGGGATATGCAACACTTGAGATATCTTGGACTTGTAGAAAGCTTCATGGCGGCCTGAGTAAAATAGATCAAGTCAGCACAATGCAATGCATGAACAAAATTGCGTGACCAACGTTCGATGTCATCGTATCTCTATCCTAGAATTAGTTTAAAAGTCAAAACTTGATTACCAGAAAACACACGTTAACGTAATCCCATTTGTCTTCAAGGAACAAGGTTTCATTTCCCAATGCGCGACCAGCACCTCTCAATCCATTCATGATAAATCTTTTCGTGTGATTGCGAGGATCATTGTACGCTTCTTCGATCAAATCCTTCTCGTTGGCATGATCTAATCCTAACAATAACGTATCTCCGGATCCAGGACGCAGAGGAAGTGAATGCAGGAAGGCTGCTCCGTCTTTTCGGTTAAAGTTACCGAGAGATGAGCCAAGGAACATGATATGCAGGGGAGGCTGAACCTCCTCAGGAGTCGATGGAGGCGATACATCGAACACATGAGCGCCAGAAGAATCGGAACCCGACGTAGTCGAAGAGGGAGACAAGTCTCTAGCGTCAAACCTCATAGATGCCTCCAATCTTGATGGCCTGTCAATCGCAGTTGGTGCATACAGACCGGTAGATTTCAGGTATTTTAAACCATCATCATAAGTTCCCCACATCCCCTTGGTTTCAACCTTTCCTTTGAGATCCGATCCGATATCCGAAATAGCAATTGCATTCAAAGTGCGTTCCAGTTCACGCTTTTCAAGGTCGAGCGCATAGTAAGTTATTGAAGGAACACGACTGGGGCTGTCGACGATGTGAGAAAGACTGCGTAAGATGTGTGAGGTCTTGCGCAACGACCTGGATTATGGGTGAGTGTCATTTATGATGGTGGTAATGATGAAAGTTACACCTACCCAGCGCCTAGCTCAATCACGGTTTCTCCTGGAATACAACCTGTGGTATTATGCATGGCCATCACAATGTCCATAGCATGGTTCTTCAAAATGTCCTCTTCAGCTCCAAACAAGTAATATTCGGGAGCCATGGTGGTAATATCGTCGTACAACCTCAGACCGCGCTCATCATAGAGCAACATTGTGGGCAGATTCTTCTGCCCTGCAGGGCGTTGCAAACCATCCAGAATCTGTAGCTGAATGGCTCTGAGATTTTCAGAAGTTTGCACATCGACGATTTCGGCTGGCATTGTCAAAGAGTTTAAACTGAAGCTCTGAGTTGAAGAAATATCGGGATGCTTACAGCCTTATATACCTGATCTGTCTCCGGATCTGCTCTGGTACAACGCTTGTAAATGACGTACCTTCTGATAAAAGGGGTTGCGAGATTCTTTCTGGGGTCAGAAAAACGCTACCAAATGGTACTACAGTCTGCATCTACTACGAACTGGTGATTTTCCAGAAAATCTCTTCCCGGCTGATATTTGTAATTCACCTCGTCCAAGTTCCGCTAGCCTTCCCGCAGAGACATCCTCAGATGATACCAGAAGCCGTGCAACCCCGCGTCCTGCAGAGCCCAGACCATGAAAGCAAAGTGTGTGCTTTGTCACTTATCCTTCCAAAGGTCAGATCCATTTGTAAGCCTAAGGTAGAGGTAAGACACGTTGGTACCCGCTATTCACGGTCTTCCAAGGATACAAAGAAGAGTGGAAACAGTATATCCGAACATATGAACAGTGATGCACAAGAGGTTTCTGCGCGAAGAATCGTCCAATATAAATAAGTATTACAATCCAGGTATCCTATTAGAAGAAGGGAATTAATCACTTGTCCTGTACCAATTTTTGGGCCAGAATCGCTAAACGTTCTTCAACATTTGTTGCACGAGGAAAGGATTTCCCATCTCCCATACTGTGAAATGCGTAACTTTAGCATCGACGCCTGAACACGAGGATAGTATCCACGAACGTACCTGCCGCCTCCACAAAGCAACCGCGTCATCAAGCCGTAAGGTCCCTTCCATCCCACTACTTGTATCCAATTCCTTCGAAAGCCAATATCATATACTCGTACATGACCATGAGCTTCTTTAATCAATCTCCTTTGTCTATAAGACAGTTCGTGCTCTAGTGGAGGATCGGATAGTCCGTGACCGGACTCCATGTGTGGTAATGCAGGTAGGTAACGCAAAAGAAGGAAAGGTGTAATATGTTCTAACGTTGTTTGATTTGTTGAGACCAAGTAGAGGTGATAGATGAAGAACGAGCCAATGACTAGAGTGAAAGTCACTCCAGCGAAGACCAAGCCGATCTCATGAACGGGTGAAAATTCATCCTTGAGGAAATGAAAGAAACAACGTAAGTAGATTGAGTGGTGCGAAAAGTCTTTTGGGCTTACAACAGTGTAAGGGTTGTTGAATGCATAATAGAGGGCATGTCCGCATAGGACTGCTACGTACATAGCAAGCAAAGTGATGCACAGCAGGAAATGCAAAAAGGCTGGATAAGTGCGATGACCGATGCACCGATTCCCGAGCCATGGGCAGTGGTGATCTAGGAGTTGACTTGGTTACAGAAGGGAATTTTTTCAAGCGCAACTCCTTACCCATCTTCAGAACACATCGTCCACAGAAAGAACAATGGTGGGTCCTGTCAGGTTTCGAAGTCTAGGACAGTTAAGGGTGATTAGAACATCTGAACGTGAGAGTTTGAACAGAAACTGTACCCAACAAATACGACAAAACCTTCCAGGCGCAAGAAAGTCTGGAGACATTAGAGCTTCTGTGAGACCTACTTCTTCCGCATTGCCATCACTTTGCGGTTCTTCAAAGTTGACTGGCCCAGGATCGCGTGCGACAAGAACGATGAGGGATGAGAACATCATGAATGTAAGGGTATAGATTACGAGGAGGTGAACAGTGAATCTGAGAGGCGTTTTGAGAACTACGAGGTAATGCTGAATGAGAACGAATAAAAGGGAGGGATGCGGGGACACGAGAAGAGCGATGACACCTGAGAGAGCTAAGTTTTGAAGATGCAAAGGCAATTATAACTTTACGCACCATAAAGAGGAACATTGTGATACCAACGTCTTAGTGGTTTATCATCGTCGTAAGTAGGGGTGAATTCTCGAGTGATAGGTCGAGCAGGTGGTTCCGAGAATGTAAGCAGAGGTGTAGGCCGTTCTCGCATAGGTCTACCAGTCACCGTAGGAGATCGTTGGCATCAAAGCAAGGAAGTCTAAAGCAATCCTGTTGACCGAGCAATGACCGAAATTAGCGCGCGTTGCCTTCGTTAGGCGCTTGCACTGCCTTCGTCCTTCGCGTAAGCGCCGGGACTTCGAAAAAAATCTATCTCTACATTAGATGCTAATCAGTGCATCATGCTTTCGGAGACACAAAATAGTAATACGCCACTAGACGAAAAGGTTCTCACTTGGTCTGACGAGGACAGCGGTCTAAATCCGGTCATTGACAGCGCTGAATTTGCTTATAAGGTTAGCCTCAACCTTCATTACCAGTACTCCTTTTTAATTAGCTTCTCTTAGCAAACAAATATTGTTCAAGTGAACGATGAAAGCATATCCGTTGCTGCTCGTCACGTATGTTGTTCCCCACCTTCGCGCATCCATCTCGTCTGAGTCGCCAATTTGGGCTTAAGATATACCACAAAATCAAAGTCGAGTCATATACCCCTAGGACGTGGCGTACACACCCTCTGCACTTAATTCCAGTCGAGCCCTACGTTGCTTCAGAGCCTTCCAATAAGAAAGTCCTCGATTGGATCTTCTTGATTTCTTCACTAAACTTCAGCTTTTGGTCATCGCGAGAAGGTCACCCCGATCGATATGGTGTTGAATGGAAATCTGGGTGGGACGACTCAGAAGACAATCGCAAATTGTGGACAGGGTACTGGAGTCTTGTAGCAGCGTTGAACAGAGGTAAATATTTTACTATTGCGACCTTTGAGGATTCATTGACCAAATCAATATCGTTCTCAGCTTTACACGATGACAACATTCCAATCAGCGATCCATACTTCTACTCCTCGAAAGTTCTCTGTCCAGATTCACTCATCGCATCTGTATTTCGGCCTGCAAGTCAATGCAGCGAAACTGTCCCTCTCCTTCAAGAACGAATTTCTGTCATGCGAGAAGTTGGATTTATTCTATGTAACGTGAGCTTCTCCCTCTTGATATTTCAAAGTCAGCGCTCATTCATTTTTTTATATGCGTAGAGCTTCGGAGGATCATATCAAGGGTTTCTTGAGGAGTTCCAACGCCGACATGATGGCCAGGGAACAGCACTTGACCTGGTGAAGATGGTCACTGATACGTTTCCTTCGTTCCGAGATGAAGTTTTCTACAAAGGCAAAAGAGGTACACCATCCCGCATTGAAACCATCTCTCTACTCAACGACTCAAATTAGTCTGCTTCTGGAAACGGGCTCAAATTCTAGTCGCTGAGACTTGGGCCGCATTCTATCCTGACCCAACGGTCACTAATACACACCCGTTATTTCCCGGTATCCGTGGACCTGTAATCCAAGACTTGACAATGTTCGCTGATTATAGGGTCCCTCAAATCTTGCACCATCTCAAAATCCTCGTATACCCAGCTTCCCTCGTTCGCAAACTTGGGGAAGGGGTTGACATAGCACCTGGATCGAAAGAGGAGACCAGTTTGCGTGCGGGAAGCATAGTCGCCGTCGAAAGATTAAAGGACGCGATTATGGGTCTCATCGCGGAGGCTCCGAATCAGAGCAACAGCATACCTAACGAAGTCAGCAGTGTTTTGATCGATTTTTTCCTTTGGGATTTGGCCAAAAAGCTAGAGAGGGGAGACGACAAAATTGAGGGGATCAGAACTGCCCACATTTTGCCCGCTCACCGCACCAGAAGTATCTGGTATTGAGATTTCTGTTTTTTTCCTGATTCTAATTTCATATAGAGAGACTGGATCTAGCATACTATTGCTTCCTATTTTACATACATATCTCCAGAATATTGCTACTGCTAATATACATAAATTCATTGTATTAGACCATACTAGTGTCAGAGCTGGAGTCATCCGTATCTTCAGATGTTTGAACCCAAGGAAGAACTTCGAAAGGATCAGCCCCACCCTCCATTCGAAGTATTCTGCAGGACAACAAATCACCAAGCCACACAGAATTCCATTTCCTAGAACATACCTGTCAAATAATCGTATCGTGTCCATTTCCGCTTCATCAGCAGTTTCTCTAAACGCTGGTTCCACTCCCAACAACAGGGAGTCAATTACTCGAGCTTCTTCAGGGGTCGTACTGCTGGGTAGCTGGCGAACTTCCTGAGGGGTAAGAGACAATTGCCGAGAGAACGGGCAAGAAGGGAATGGGCTGTGCAAAGTTATCGTACTCTCGATGCCCGAGGTAAGGATGAGTGGAAATTGTGGATGGATGAGGCCAGTGTTTACGATGGAATTGTGACCTTTCAGAAAACGAATACGCAACGTTAGATTATGCTACTATCAGAAAGTCAAGGGTACCTTTTAGGACAGCGGACGGTGTGGATAATTCTGTTGGGATGAATTTCGAGGAGTCGGCATTCTCCGTGAATCCTACGACAAAACCATCAGGTGTGTCATCAACAAAGAGTTTATCGGTATATGCAAGCTCACCTACTATATTACTTCCATCCAACCGCCATTCGTGCGCTGGTATTTCTTCCCTCTGCGCCATCAGTTGCTCTACTGGGGGGATTTTCCACTGAGCCAGAGGTGTCAGCGTAGTGCAACATGGTTCAATGACCTTACCAAATAGCCACAAAAGTCGTCAGATCCTCCAAGATAGTAGTCGTCGTCGGAGATCATCGGGTCAGGTCCTCCAAAACAACCGTGCTGTCACTAGTTAGGTATATAGGCCACAAGAATGATGTATTCACGCCACCTTCATCGTACACGAATTAGAGTACGTCCGTTGACCAGGCGATCTTGCGACCGAATTTCCAGTACATATAGCTAAAGGATATGTATCAGACAAGCTGTAAATTGTAGGGTAATAGTGCTATGCCCGAGACATCATGTTTATTGAACGGTATTCCGGTGTGAAAGGAAATGGACCAACTAGTGATGTTATAGCTAGCTTCTTGCCTATGAGAACATCTTTGAATCAGCCAATTTTTGAAAGTGTAGAAAATTCAAGTAAGCGAACCCTCTCGATCAAACGCAACGCTACTGGGCTCGGGCCTACTCATGGTCCCGAAATTTCGTCTTGCTATGGTCGTATGAAAGGTCCTGACTATACCTTCGTTGCTCCTACTATTTCGGGGACCAAACGCCATCCGGGTGTCACGGAGGCAGACATTGCTATCAGAGTCGCTCGTAATGAACAGATTTTCCACTGTTGGATGGAATTGGACGGATGTAACCTCAGCAGTAAGCTGAATGATATCAACAGTTCGTATGTTGGGCGAGAAGCTGAGACGCGCGTCGTGTTGTATTATTCGTCCATTTTCACTGCAGGCAATTCTGATGAGTGACAAACTACTACTAGATTGTAGGTGTTGTATCAGAAGGACACTACCCACCTCCCGCTCAAGAAGACCTCATCACGAAAAGGGCTACACGTTACATCGCGTATGGTATCCTGCGAGACACTAGCAGCTTCAGACCATCTTCAATTCCGGAAAGCAGCAACTCTTACATGCTCTCGGACCATATTCATTGGTAATTTGGAAAGCGGGCCAATTTCCAATCGCGAGACGTCATATTGGTGTACGATTGTGTCAGTTCCTCCACTGCAGATTAATCAGTTCATCAGAGGGACAGTGGATCTATTCCAAACTCGTGGACGCACGCGAAGAGAAATTGGTTCGAGCGAGAGAATTCCAGGCAAAAGATGTTATTCTAACATTGAATCTTGGGTGAATGAAGCCGAAGAATCATGGACTGCGGCTCGATCTCAGCTGTAGCAAGTCCATAAAGTACTCACTCGAGGACCAATGAGCGTATGATAGGGTTTGTTGATATCTTCTTGATGAAAGTCCCAAAGATGCACGTCCAGATCTGAGTGAAACGGTATCCTTCGTGAATACAGGAAAAGTATCAATCATCGAGATATAGCGCACCGTCCCCACCACTAGCCAAAAATCGTCCTCCATTTGAGGATAACGCTAAGGCATTGATACAAGATGAATGGGCCCGCAATTTCCTTGAGATTATGTTTAAACATTGAATATTTCATGGGTTTGAATTCCATACGTGGAATAATGAAAGCCATGATCGAAAAATGCGGAGCTCGTCAGTGGACCAGACAGTGATCTCGGTCTCAACCCAGCAAGAGAATGTGAGTGTGCAGGAGGCCTCAAATCATTTGTTCTTGACATAATAATTGGCTGAGAAATGATAGTAACAGTTGTAGAAAGGTGAACAGTAGATGACGTCGATTGTTCCAGTTTTCCAATTTCTCCAAGAAATGCGGTGATTAGTCGAAGGTCCCTCGATTTGAACGTATAGCTTTGGATATCTTATATATAGATGAGCGATGTTTACATTGGCCCAACATGTATATACAAAGTGCGATAGATGCAATAAATACTAGTTCATACGATTGTGGAAAGCTAAGTGAGGAATTCATGATCATCGCGTCGGCTCGCACAGATGCTATTTTACATGACAATCAGTTGAAAAATAGGTTCAAAGGGCCAGTATGACTCACATTGAGCTGTTGCGCGTGATTCAATTTGTGGACTTGGGTTCGACAGTTATATCCATACCTGCGACAAGGGTCTGAGGACTCCAGGTGCAATTTAAGAACATATTGCATGCTTACCAACAATCATTTGCTATTCGTTCTTTTGCTGGAAATAAAGCGATAATCAAATCAGCAACTTAGATATTGAAAACGATTGGCAATGCGGACGTACCCTCTTTCCGCTTCATAATGACCCATAAGTGAAGGTGGTCGTTTATAAATTGCGTGAGGCATGACTGGCATATCCAATAATCGTCGTTTCTGTCGTGCCACGCGGGTAGTTTGAGATTCTTGGCGTAGATGTCTTCATAAATCTCTTTAAACGGAGTTTTGACGAGCAGCGCCTCGACGTGCTTGATTTCGACAGGATTGCGATGAAGCTCGCCCTTCATGAACATAGACAAGGAGGGAAAGAGATAGGTACCAAGGATCTGGGAGGATAAGCTGAGATAGTCCCAAGCTACATAAACCGTCAGAGCGGCCCCTCTTCACTGTGGTATTTCTTATGCCTACTAGTTTTGCCCCAGAGTCCCCCGATGTAGGATTCAGCACCACACTGCGAACCTTGACACGACAATCAGTATACGGGTGATTTAGTTGAGGAAAATCATACAAGATTCTTCTCTCAATGTATTGATATCAATAATTCTGAGGGTTACGGATCGGTGGTCATTTGCACCGCGATTTTCGAGGACAGCTGAGACGGATTTGAAGAGATACCCAGCGAGTAAAGGTCGCGAACTTTTATCTTCAAAATATTCGGGCGTTGTATCGGTACACAGTTTGTTAATTGTTTCAGTCAAGGGTTCGAATCCGAGGGTTTTATAACACTCGAGGATTACGGCAGGTCCAACAGAAAGTGCAATGTCAGTAAAATCTCTGTTGGATGCTGTATGGAATTAAGTGAGATGAATACACCGTGACTCGAGATGTGAAATGCACCTATCATGTCACAACTATCGACATTATCAACCCATCTTATGATTTCTATCGCAAAAGTTGCCACTTCGCGTAGTTGTTCAAGTTCGTTGGTGAAACAGTCCGACAGAAACTCCTGTTGTGTGAGGAGTTCTTTTTCTAATTTGGTATTGAGATCAACACAGTCACTATTGCTCGTAATGCAATAGGCATACTCGTCAGTTGGGAAGAGACGTGTATACAACATCAGACGATGCATTGCCTTTCGGAATTGCCAAGATTCCAAGCTCGTAAGTTGACTGGTTTCATGACGCATGTCTTTCTTTCTGCAACCCCGTCAGAATGAACATGGACGAGCATTGTTGAAGACGTACCGAGAACTAAATAAATTCTCCCACTCTGCGACGACTTTTGCATTGTTTACCAAGGGATAAACATCCTTGATTTCTACCTGAAGGCCTGTGTTATGATCATTATCTAACGGCCCTGTATTGAATCCCTCAGGTGAAGGATGCATATCGTAGCGGACGACCTGCAAAGCTAAAGGAAGCGCGGGGCCCACATAGTTGAAGGCAACGGAGTTGAGAACTCGCTTCCTGTGTTGAACGTAAGTAGCGTGAAAAGCTTTTGAGGCCCTGACGGTGGCGAACAATGCCTCAAACGTTGGAAGCGCGCACAGAATGCAAAGGAGGACATCGGCATGAATAGGGGAAGCGCCTAATTTTTGCATTTGGGAAGGATATTGTTGGATATTGTAATGGTGCAAAAGCGGGAAGTCTTGTAACTCATGCAATCTGGAGGGCCCTGGAACCAGCTGAAGCGAAACCTTGGAAATTATTTGACGCGGGAGAAAGAGGAAGGAGGGTACAGAAAACGATGACTAACAAACGATTATTGTCAAAATTCAAGCGCCGCAGTGAAATTTCGAACTTCCAAGTGTGATCGTTCCAAGTTCTACAACATCTTTACATCCAACTTCGACTGTTGCGCGCAGAGCTCGCTAGATTTTGCGTCCAAGAGGTTCCTTAGCTCATATGAGCGCAGAAATACCTCTCCCCATCACGTCGCCCACTGCGCAGGCACATCATCCTCATCCTCCTTTCTCCTTCGCTGATCGACAAAGTACGAGAATGACCATCACCGACCTCACCGTGAAGATACCTTCATCGTCAAGGAGCACCTCTATTCCTAGCGAGAGCAGCCGGAAACCTAGCAGATGGGGAACAGTGGAATTCAAATTCTACTACGTGATATTGTGCTTGGCTCTACCGCTCATGATATGGATACCTATAACTCTGAGCGATCGTATGTGCTATTTGGCTTCTTCAAAGTTGCGCTGTACTGAGATCACCGCTCTGGTTTGCCCGCTCCTAGCTTCCCATCCCAATTATCCTCAGTATCAGTATAAGTTATGGCAAGGCTGGTTATTTGGTAGAAACTTGGTGAGTATTTCAATCGGTTCACTCCCGCAATGAACCTGACAGCTTCTAGGATAACAGCGACAGTCAATATCGATCTTTCAGAAATAACATACCCATTCTCACTGGTGTCGCCTTCTTATTTTTACTCTTGAAATATTCCTGGAACAAGCTCTATCTCATGTCCAAAATACCCGGGGACAATCTCCATCTCATCCCTTTGAATGCTGCTTTGTCCCTCATTTTCCTACTCGCGTTGCACGGCTCTAGCATCCTGAAACTAGTTATCGTCATAACAATCAACTTCATAATTGCAAAGACGTGCAAATCCTCCAAGTTTGGGCCCGCACTTACTTGGGCATTCAACATTGGTATCCTATTCATGAATGACCGTTATAATGGGTATCGCTTTGGTGCAATCACTCCATCATTAGAATTTTTGGTATGCACTTGTTCGTCCTTCTAAGACTCGGCCCGCGTTAAATCTTATAATGTTCATGCAGGATCAAGAGAAATACGAAGGTTTCTACCCCAGATGGCACATCAACTTCAACATCACAATGCTTCGCTTGGTATCATTTAGCATGGACTACTATTGGGCTTGCAGAAAACCAAATTCTGTTGAGGTGGGTACATCTCAATACAATTCCTTTCCTTCCACCACAATTCTCATCCAGGCACAAGATAGGCAGGTATCTCGTTAGACGAGCGACAACGTCAAATAACAAGTCATCCTCACGAGATGTATTCTTATGCGAATTATTTTTCATATGCTCTTTACTCTCCCCTGTACATCGCCGGCCCAATCATGACGTTCAATGATTTTCTGTGGCAGGTTACTTGATCTCACTAGGTTCATTGAAAAAGAGGCTAATAGACTGGATCCTGCAGTTTCGTCGGCCGCTAACTATCACAAGATCTTCTGTTCTGGGATACCTTATCCGATTCATTGGTTGCCTCTTGACAATGGAAGCCGTCCTTCACTTCATGTACGTAGTCGCAATCAAAGATACCAGAGCGTGGGCAAGCGACTCTCCCGCACAAATTGGCATGTTAGGGTTTTGGAATCTCATAATAGTGTGGCTCAAGGTAAGGCCCAGTTTCGAGGACATTTTCGAGCCGGGATTCAGCTCACGACTTACGTAGCTCCTACTTCCTTGGCGCTTTTTCCGATTATGGGCTTTGGTAGACGGTATTGATCCGCCTGAAAACATGGTCAGGTGTATGGCAAATAACTATTCGGCGTTTGGTTTCTGGAGGAGTTGGCACCGCAGCTATAACCTATGGATCATCCGGTAAGTTGAGTTTTTTCTCAGAGCTTATTTAAAAAGAAGAATATTGATTTGGGGAATTAGCTACATTTACATTCCCCTGGGCGGAATGAAGAATGTATTTGTGAATAGCGTCCTTGTTTTCACGTTCGTTGCCTTGTGGCATGACCTCACTTTCAAACTCCTTGCGTGGGGCTGGCTCGTGAGCTTGTTCATTCTTCCCGAAATGCTTGCTCGGTATTTCCTTCCTGCTTCGCGAGTAAGGATATACCTTTCATTATCCCCCTGTTTATATATCTTACTCTGTTTTCAAGTATTCTTCTACTTCATGGTATCGACACGTTTGCGCATTAGGCGGTGTTGCCAACATCCTGCTTATGATAACGGCCAATCTCGTGGGATTCGTCATTGGCGTCGATGGCCTCCGGTTCTTCCTTAATGAATTAGTAGGTACCTTTGCCGGAGTTCAGTTTCTAATTGGAGTCGTGTTTTGCTTGTTCGTCGGGGTACAGCTCATGTTCGAATACAGGTAAAGGAATTTTGTGTCTGCGTGTTCTTGATACTGATTGAGCATAAAACAGAGAAGAGGAAATGAGGAAGGGCATATATCGTCGATGTTGATCAGACGGACTATCTATATAGTGTAAACGATTCATAATGTTAATAAGATATGGCGATTCTTCGTTCCATTTAGGAAATATCCTAGTTTACTCTCCCGGGATCGAAGGCTTCAGCATTGACCTTCGTATTCCAGGTATGTGTAGTACTTATACCTATACTAATCACTCTTCAGCATGACCTTCGTATTTCCAGCGCTATGTGCTGTTACATGTATAAGTACATGAACAGAGCAGACCAGGCATAATTCGAATACACTTACGCTTGCAACATTGAGAACAGAGTCCCATTGAAACATACACGAAACCGTACTTTAGTCTTATTTATACATGGCCACGATGCAAGAAATCTGGGCTATTCCCCTACTTCGTTTAATCTTTGTCCCTTTCATCCTCCTCTGTTTTATCCTTGTCCATTTCATCCTCGTCCGTTTCATCATCAGATGTGTCTATTTGTGCATGAACCCCGTCAACTCTGTATTCATCATCGATCCTAGTGGTTAGGAAGCTCTCATTCATATCGACAAAACCGAAACTGAACCCGGCAGTCCAGAACGGTTTCATGGCATACACCGCCTTCATTGTTTGTTCGCGTGGATGGTCAGCAAAGAAATCAGTGACCTGCAGTAATGACCTATACTTATCAACATCTACATTGCTGTAGACAGATAAGCCATAAGCAAAGATGCAGTAGCGGGGGTGTTCCCGATGGGCCGATCGAAGACTCCGTCGGATGGGGGAGTCTCCTGCCTTGACCTCCGCCTGCAGACTGATGTACTCTCGGTGGTTGTGTATCATCGACGAGGATAAATGAAGAGGCCCAAGAGTGAGTCGATAAGCGCTAACTGTCGTGTCGAGCTCATTTCTGAAACAGGTCGAAACAGGTCTTCCCCGACTTTCTGGCTGGTCAGCTTTTTCTCAATCAAGTTAAACAATCTCCTCGCCGCTATACCCGTTGCTGCTGACTCGGTATTAGTCGACATCGTTGTCTCGAGTTCAGAGTAAAAGGTTGAGGAATAGCTAGGCATAGATAGATTGAGTGAAGTGGATAAGAATGTCATATGGCTCACAGAGGCCTCCCAAACTGAGAGAGAGAAAGGACACACTGTCTACCTCGGTGGGGCAGAGTGCAGAGAGCTTGAGTTTTCCGTTTGACCCAGACATTAAATCAAAAGGCATCTCAGTGAATGGTGGAATTGATTTGGACGGAGAGCCTCGCGCCGACGCCGAATAAATTTCTTCGCGTCCAGCTAATTCGGCAACCTGTGAATGTGTGGAAAGAAACACCGCAAAGGCCAGGGAATAAAGGCGAGAGAGAGCAGAACGCAGATGAATGAAAGGTGATGGGAGTCTTTCCTGAGGCCGGCATCGTTAATGCCGACGGGCTTCGAACAGAAGTCAGAAATGACCTTGACCACAAATAATAGGTCAAGTACTTACAGGCGCATTGTTTGTCCATCCTCTGCTCTTAAACTTCTGGATCACCATGTGATACATCAGGTCTCTGACCTTGCCTTGCTGCTCTTGAACGCGAAGCGAGTCAACGAGAGGATCAGTGTCCTGAATGAGAGGGTACTGGGGTGGGATGTCGTTGGACAAGTACTCCCGCCATTGGGTTGCAAAGTCTGAACGAGTAAGAGATGGCCAACCTTCCAGCCACCATGATTGTCCAACTTTTTCAGGTGGACTTCTTTGACCATTTGTTTAACAAATTCTATGACCGTTTCGCCGAGATAGACAAAAAAAGCAAAAGCGTGTGTTTGAGAGACAAGACGTCTTGGGTTGGCTAAGAATTGGTGTAATTCTAGATCTGGGGGGGGGATAAGCTCCAACTGTGGGGGAAATCAGCATTGAGCGCTTTGCAAATTAACGCAGCATACGCACATGAAGTATCGCTTAGGTTTCGAACATTCATTGGGATTGTGAAAACTTGTTTAGCAATCTCATCGACCGTCCTCGATTTTCCAAACCCAGAAGATTGTACAATCGCAGCTACATTTCCATAACTCTCTGGGAACTGAGAAGAATCCATGTTATGAAGGAGCAACTTATCGTAGCTGCCGATATAGTCCTGGTTCCATGCCCGAGCGACTGATACGACATGAGAAGGAGGCACTATTGTAGGAATGACAACGAATCGTACCTTGATCATAGTTAGTTGGTAGTGTGTGATTACTGTGTGCCGGTAGAGCCACCTCGTTATGGAGATTACCTTTGTTTACAATGTGAGTCCGAGGTAGAAGTGAAAAGTTGTGATACTAACTGATATCGCGTTCGAATAGAGTCGACAAGTCGCTGATCTTCGTCCGCGCGCGTTCAAACATAGAAGTCCACTGTTGCAGATATACAACGGTCCTTTCATAGTTAGTTTCCAATGATGAAAGCCACTTTCCCATAACGGATGAAATTTGAGAAACGACTACTGATTTGTCTGTCGATCCGTTCGCCATGCAAATATGAGCAGCCTCGAAAATGAAAACGTTATAACGTTCAGTGTCTAGCGACGACTTCAAATTCTGAAACTCTGAGTCGGTAAGCTGCCGGTCTGCTTTTTCCGTGCTTGGAAGTTCCTGCCATGACGGTCGAGCAGCCTTAGTAGGGCGATCATCATCTAAAGGAGAGGCTGGGCGTTTTGGTGCAATGGAGGTCGACATGACAAAGTTTACAGCCGGTCCACGGTATAGTGTGGAGGTTTGAAGGAGGCCGCCCGACGAAGTACGCAATTTAGAGTGTATTTGTAGCGGGTTTCAGCTCATGTTAGCTCGAAGCGATCTCGAAGAGTGTGTTGGTCACTCTCTGTAGTAAAAGACTAGTAATTGTAATATCAAAGATTCGGCCCTTGCCGCATGCCGCCTTACCCCAGTCATTTTTTTTTGCATACATGATGTTTGAAAACTTTGATCTCGAATCTCTCGTCAATTTGGAGCAATCGTCTGTGTTCTTACAATTCATACGTCTGTTTGGTCTCAGATGGACTCAGTTTTTACGATGCAGGCTACAGCGATGGTTTTGCGCATGGTCGAATTCACGGGCTCATTGAAGGACGGGCCCTGGGCCGCGAGAAAGGCTTTGAAATGTGGGAAGAGCTCGGTTACTACGAAGGGTTTGCCCTAATGTGGCAGGCGGTATATGCTAGCCAAGGCAAGGAAGACGAGTGAGTCCTCTAGGCTCTTCTGCTCAATCATACATTCAGCTGTCGTTAGTCGGGCTCTCCACCATATCAAGCATCTCCTAGAGCTGATATCCCAATTCCCTCGCGTCAACCCTTCGTCTTCCCATGCCTCGTCTGATCTCGATATCCCGAAGCTTTTTAGGCAAATTCGTTCCAGATACAAGGCACTGTGCTCGTCACTCGGTGTCAGGCCCAGTTTGCGCGCTTCCGGTGATGCCCAACATAAGGAGCGAACTCTAGAAGATGAGCTTGATGATGCAGCAAATTCGAAACCTAAAAAATCTGTCTGGAATCTTGAACGCGGCCCAGGTTCGGAGCTAGAAGGAATGAGTTTCTGATATTTGCCTATTGCACGGTGTACGGACACATTATATTCCGCCTCAGGTCACTCTATTAGAGCTTATCAGCCCCCCTTCGGATTGTTGTTCTTTCGACGGTGCAAGATCTTCAGAATCCCACTTCGATGACAGTCATTGGTTAAGGATATTTCCAGCAATGGTTTCTTACTGGAGGTGTGTATATCACGACCTTATCAACGTTCTTACCATCTGGGATTTGCTTGAATGGATTAAAAGAGTTGTGTTTTTAAGGCGGGAGATCGATTCGGATTAGATACAACACTGTGGAATTGCCTAATTAGCAAAGCCGTCTTCATTTGGGCGCTTAGTTAACGTAGGCCTTGTGCTAAACCATAACTTTCATTGCGCTCGGGGTCAGAAGTTGCAGTACTTGCTAACATGATTCTCAGAGTAGTCGTTCTCTCTACTTTGGGTTGCCTGATGGCTCACGCTGCGAACTCTAATTTGTTGAGACTTGGTCCTCAAGGAGTCAACTTCTGGAAATTGGACCAATTGCATAGCTCAAACTCACAACAGCTTCCAGTGAATGGCTTGTTTTTGCAAGATTCTTCTGAGACACCCCTACAGCTACCCCACGAACCCAATAACAAACCGGAATTCACTGCTCAATGGTTTGAACAACCCTTGGACCATTTTGGAAGCAGCACAAACGATACATTTATGCAACGTTACTGGGTAAACAAGAGACATTATCAACCTGGGTCTAGTGTCGTTTTTCTGCTTGACGGTGGGGAAACAAGCGGGGAGGCAAGGTTTTGCGGAAGTATTTTGCTTAGCTTCCACTGACTTGGTTTTAGGACAGAATACCCTTTTTGGATACTGGTATCGTAGCTATACTTGCTCGGGCGACAGGAGGATTGGGTATCGTGCTGGAACATAGGTACTATGGTGCGCTAATTTACCTGCCTGTATCTCGTCTGCCGCTCATGTTGAACTCAAGGTGAATCTATCGCTACCAAAAACCTTACCACCGACTCGTTGAGGTAAGCCATCGGTCAAGCGCTCAGAAATACCCTCTATATCCCGACTTGGTAGATTCTTGAACAATGCACAGTCTGCAGCTGACAGTGCAAACTTCATGGCCAACGTACAATTTTCTGGCATCGACGAGAACCTTACAGCCCCGGGAACGCCCTGGATATATTATGGCGTATGTTGATCATCCGTTCCGTGTGGCTTTAGCAACAGCTCATCCGATGATAGGGCTCTTACGCAGGTGCGCGCGCTGCTCATATGCGTGTTCTTTATCCGGACCTCGTGTACGGCGCGATCGCTTCTAGTGGTGAGTACTTGACTCCACATGCGTGTAATTGCACTCAAGGTACCTCAGCTGTCACCCACGCTGCAATCATCAACTGGGAATATATGGATATAATTCGCCGCTATGCTGATCCCACCTGTTCACTGCACTTGCAAAAAGCTATCGAAACTATCGACACCATCTTGGACCACCGTGTCCTGTCTGCTCCGCTCAAAGCGTTGTTCGGTGTCCATGGACTGAAACATGATGTCGACTTTGTCTCTTTAATTGAGGTATGCAGGCGATGACAGGAAGTGGTATACTCACTAAGGGTTGATTCATACTAAGAGCCCTCTTGGATCATGGCAAGCAAAGGTTTGGGACCCCCAAGTAGGGAGCACAACCTTCGATGAGTTTTGCGCCGCACTGAACCAACCTCTGGGTCACAAAAAACCTAACATGACGCGACTGGAATATGGGCATCCCGACAGGATGGTATCATTCCCAGGAGGACTCAAAGTGGATATCGCCATAGTCAATTATGGGGCCTGGATTAAAAAAGTGACAGTTATATTTTCCCATTCCAACGCTGACCAACGGCTGACTGCTTCATGTATTCCATAAACATCAGCATGTCGTATCTAGATGTCCAGAGGGGTTTTCTCATGAAGAGGTGATGTGATATCTCCTCCAATTGCCGTAAAATTCTGAACCACGACACCCGTGCCTTCCAGTGTTTTGGAACCTTTGATGATACACATTATCAGGATACCTCCCTCAGTGAGATTTGGCGACTATGGTTATTCCAAGTGTGCACAGAATGGGGATATTTTACAGTATGTTGCATTCTTTTTCTGTTATTCAAGTTTCACTCTTTCCTCATTAGACAGCACCTCCGGATCCTACAGTACCTCGAATCATCTCAAAACGGATTGACCTCGAATACGAGTCCAAGATCTGTCGTCAAGCATATGATCCAGGAGAACACTTTACGGTCCCTACTTTACCCAATGTAACCGTGGTGAATGAGCTTGGAGACTTTGATATCGCGATGGACCGCCTTGCTATAATCGACGGAGAAGGCCCGTCTTGATAATCTCCATTACGCCAGCGCTCTGAGATTTCTTTTTTAGTCGATCCTTGGCGTCCCGACACGCCTCATAGTGACTATGCGAATGATCGGGAGGATACAATGTTGAGACCCTTCAAGATCATACCCAGTAGGTGTCCAATCCTCTTGTCATGCTCAAAAGACTGATACATACGTGTGTCATAAATTGAAGATGGTGTCCACCATTACGACGAGTATGGGCTTCAAAATCCAGACGACGAGCCTCCCGAAATACGCAAAATACACGAGGAAATGGTAGCTTTTGTACAACATTGGTTGAGAGATTGGAAGGCCGATAGCCAAGAATTTTGAGCATATGGACTGATCAGATCCGTCTCATGTTTTTAGTCGCTAGGTCGTCAGTTCATTGCGACGGAAAATGGTAGTACATACAACAAATATTGAAGAATGAAAAGAGATAATGAACAAACTATGTGCAATGAAAAATCGCCTTCAAAGACCGTCAAAAACCGTCCAAATGAGTCCAGGACACGCATGGATGTTTGTCGAGCTTCAATCCCACTGCATCCTGACACAAACTTTCTTATGCTCAGGCCAATCCCTCCTCTGGTGATCTAATGAGCAATATCTGACAAGTCGGCATTGACTGCACAGCTGACCAGGAACGACACGCTGCCCGGGTGGATCCAATCCGTTTTCCGAGCTTTCAGTTCCCTCACTACTTCCGCTCGACCTCTTCGACGAAGGCTCTTCACTGAAACAAACATCACATTCTATCCAGTTGCACATCGTCTTCTGCTTGACCCTTTTACCAAATTTCCCCCCTCTTTTGATTTCTAATACGTTAGCGGTCTCCAAGCCTCTCCGCGGAAACCGAAGCATCTCGCAGTTGTCCGTACAACAGGGATTGGGACAGCCAGTGGGGTAATCAAAGAAAACTTCCTCATCTGGGACATAGGTGTGGTGTGTGAAGAGAATTTGCGAGTAGGAAGTTGGTTGAGGAGAGAAAAGAACCACAAAACGCGGTCTCTTCTCATACAGGATTGCACGAAGGGTGAGGTCTATTTGAGGGAAGCAAGGAGTACGACGATGACGGTGTAGTGCGTGGGTGATTCGCATATCTAGAAAATAACGTGAAGGCGTTGAAGTAGAGGAATAATTGAGAACATACGTTCGAGTTGAATGCGCCTCTCCATACTAGGTTTGCATTGTCCAAAAGTATGTCTACAGACTAGCTTGAAGTACTCGGTTACTTCATCCATTTCTTGTCGTTGTAGATCGGTGACAATTATGAAGATTTCTTCGCATCCTCGATCATGCATTGCGCGTAATAACATCAGTTCTGGCAGCTGAACTGTACATTTAGATTATTTTGGAGATTACAAAATGGAGAACAGGTCTCACCATAGTGAATACAACTGGCATCATTGGACGCTTCCTGTCATGTATTGAACGATGACAGTAAACGTGTGTTGTCCATGTCCGAAGAGGGATCAGTCTTCCCGTATCAACCGTTCTACAGAAAATATTCTCGAGAAGAAAATCCCCTTTGTTCCAAAGAAGCATTTGCCTTTGGTTACGGTCGTGTTTCTGGTCCCGACGCGAGAAAAACCAATCAGTATAAGTGTCGTTTCGGTGCTCGAGCCACTTCGAAATAAGGTCGGCAGCGTGATGGTGATCAAGAGTCATTTTTACAAGTTCTGTCATAGCGAGAGTCGGTGGCCGAGTGGGAGAATAGAATGGTTGTTTCTGGGCCATTTGTGAAGAGGGGGCGATCGTGGTAGTGAATCAAAAAGCGAAATCGAAGCCACTGTACAGTAAATCAAATAAGCGCGCGCAATGACGCCCGCAGCTAATACCCTTCCCATATTCCTTCAATCCTCATGACTTCTCTTGACGACCTCGCCTCTCACTCTCCCAGCTTACAAGAGCAAAAGCTCACAGCCGATTCTGATGATGGCGATACTGCCTCTCAAAGATCAATTTCTCTTTCGTCGCCAGCAGTTTCTGCTCGAAACTCGGTTCAAGTCGACCATCCTCAACTTCGCCAAAGCGAGTCTTATGAATCCTCGAATACTTCGCGATACAAGTTTCATGATGTCGATGATCCCTTGAGCTCGGATACCTTGTCAAAGCGAGAGTCTAGGCCCTACACGCTCGACACTGACTTCAGTTCTGACGCCGATGACATGAGCTATGCATCTCACGACATGGTCCAGCATGAATCTCCAAATACCAGTGCCTCCGGCTCTATCCTCGATGAACCCAAAGCGCCTAGTCCAATGCTCTCTCCGCCGACATATCCTCCGCGACGACACAGCGACGTAGAGTCCATTGCCGAATCCTTCGCTTCGGGGTCTTCGAAGAAAGCGAGACCAGAGTCAATTTTGCTTCAACCTCCTCCTGGAAAACTTGTTTTGGGAATAGCATTGGTGGATTTTAATCACTTGGTGCGCATTGACCACATCATTTCCTTGCCTAACCATCTGTTTTACCTTGAACATTCCAGGTTGGTCCAAGAATCGAATGGTCAAAAGGTGAAATTTTTGAGAACGAGGAAATCGTCAAGATGGTACCGTTTCTCGCTTTGCCTGACGGTGCACATCTCGTTAGTCACCCTCTATACGTCTTTCAATGCCATGTTGATGTCATGTACGCTAGAGTGCTGAAGACTACTCATACTTCCATATTGTTCCCTCAGGGCCGAACCCCACCACTGTATTCGGCATATCGTGAGCTCAACCTCTCGTTGAAATCATTCTTTTCATCTCAATTAATTACACAGATGTAACCAACAGATCGCTGCTTCAGCTTTGTTAGTCAAGACGCCAGATGTAACACGTTCAACCGTCCAAAAGGCTGTTGTTGTACTAGCCTCAAAGCCAGTATTTGGTCCGATCAAGGATAAACTAGGCGTGGTCACGACTGCTCTATTTCAGCAGAGGTATACCTTCTTGGATTTGTCGCTCTGCTGTCATCATCAACAATTTTGATAGAGACTTCTCTGAAGTACAAATACTTGATGATTTCGAGTCTGGATTGGAGCTCTCACTCCGAACGCAAATGACCGAGAGTGGATTATACATGGGAACTAGCCTGTACGTCCTTTCACTTTTGACCAACCGGACTGCTCTTGATGAGGCATTACAGACGAGAACTGGTACACACCTTCCGTCAGCGCACCCTGATCCTTGTCAAGGCCCTCATTCTCCAGAAACGGGTAAATATGAGGTTTATTCTTTTGCAGCATGCTCAACTTATTACCAGATCATGTTCTACGGACACCCTGTTGAACGCTTATGCACCTATCAATATTCACTTATTTCTCTGCTTCCCGGTCTGTTGCAGACACTTGACGATTGTGGTTCTCCGCCTCTTGCTTCCCGAGCACCTACTCTCGTGCGCCCTACATCTCTGCGTACCTCTGACCGCAAGAGTCTTATGACGTACACTGGACTTCCTCTCGACATATTTGGCAGAGATGCTTTCTTTCAACCTTACCTTCCGCTGCAGCAACTGGATATGTTGAAGGAGACAAAAAGTTGGTTGTGTGGAAGCACAAACTCAATAGTAACACACCAGAAGGAGATTGATCTACTTGTTAATGTGGGTCTGCCCATTTTCGCACGTAAGATATTTTTCAACAATGCGACCTAGATCGAGACTGGCGCGTTTGAATTTCGAGACCAGAACCTCGAACGATCTGCAGGTTTGACCGCAGCGGACCGCAAATGGATGGACGATATCGTTAAGGACGTCAATGAGACCTGGTTTGAAGAAAATCAACCCCGCCTACAGGGTATGGTGTATGTCAAAGCTTATGGTTACACCTTACTTCAGGATCATCTTACCTCTTGCTCCCAGATTCAAAGGAAGTGATGATTACTTGAGAGTCAAGTTTGACGAATATATCTCCGCTGCTTTGGCGTCCGTTCGATATCGCGATTTTCTAATCAAAGGAGAAGCCGTTCTGATTACGGGTTCGTTGTATATCGTATGCTCAAACCCTATTTTTTACTCATAGCTCACATAGAGCCAACCTCTACAGAAGATTTTAATCACCTCTGGATGTCTGAATTCAAAAACACACACGCATATGAGGTCTGGGAACGTACAACTGATCCCATGTTATTTGACATCGTAGAGCCTCGGTATGTGCAGGTCACTTTGCTAGTGTGAGTCCGGAACTAACGGCAAAGTAAGGCACCCTTGTAATGAGAAGGTCTCTGTTGTTGCCGACATTGGATTACGATTGTCAGAAGGTATTCAAGAACTCAAAATAGAGCAACAACTTGCACCGGCCCGCGAAGCCGTCACGCGCACTCTCACCGCTGGCTCGTTGAGTTTCTTCAAGGCCGTAGAGGGCGTACGAGATCGTTGGCAGCGTAGTGCTCCAACCACTCCGTCAACTGCAGCTCCCACCACGCCTATCCCTGCTACACCATCGAACCATAGTGACATGACAACCTTAGAAGAACCAGAACTAGTGACCAAACCCGACCCGGACAGTTCTCTTTCAAACTCAGCCTCTTCCTCAACGAGTAGCTTCATGCAGCCCACCTTATTGAAACATACCAGCATCGATTCTATTGCTTCAAGGTCATCAGCCTCCACTGATACTTCGTCTGGATCATCTTCTCCTGCGCGCTTGACCTCCTGGGGAGCCGGAATTGGTAGCTTCATGTCGAGTCGAGTGGGAAGATTCTCATTATCGAAATCGCCTTCTGCGACCCCGGCACCTCCACCTGCAGCTTTACCATTGCCAACACCCCCCATTTCACCTTCGACGTCGATCGCTTCTGACATTACGCCCGTGTTTGTTGAACCGCTTACACCAAAACGCGCAGTCACAAGTCCCCAAATTGCAGATCCAGCTGATATTGGTAGAGAGCCGATGTCTCCCATTGATTCATTACTGCACACCCTGGACGCGCCGCCGCAATCTGTTCCTGATTTGGAAGATTCGGGTCACGTTCTTCATGAAGATGAGTCTGAAGAGGGCTATTCTGCGGTGGCGATGGCAATGTAAATCTCATTCACCGCCACATTTGTGCAAATGTGTCTTGTTCAAATACTTTACGCCGTTAAACCCACTATCTTCTAAGTATAGCAGGATTGACAATGCTTATAGAATAATGATATGGATAATGTTTCTCGTCTTGTCTAGACAACAAAAATGATAATGTATGCTTAGACTCAGATTGATTTGTGCGCACATCATCGACCAACCTTTAAAAGATTTGTATTCCTTGATGAAACTACATGTTATAAAGCATAAGTACATGAGAAGCAGGTTATAATTATAAAACTGAGGAGGGATAACGATATGTACTCAGCGAAAGACGATTGAATCATACATCAAAAAAGACTATTACATAGTCCAAACGTACATACTAGAAAAATAATGAAAATAAAAATGGATCGCATTTCAGTAGACTCCTTGTGAGTTACCAACGACCTGTTGCTGTTGCTGTTGCAATAATGGGGAGCCTGCACTAGGCATGGAAACAGGCTGCATCTTGGGCGGCGAAGGGGATAGGGAGTAGGCCTGAGGGGAGTTGTATACCGGCTGTGGAGGCGATTGGCTATGCATCTGAAGCATTTGCTGTTGTTGTATCGAATTTGGACCGTATACGATCTGAGCTCCGTTTTGCATTCCGTTACTGCGAAAGCCGGTTCTCGAACCGTTCGCAGAAGAGGTACGCGCAGGAATGTGTTCTCCAGGTACCAATGCATGCATCATACGAGGACTGGGTGAAGCGCTGGGATCATGCTGAATACCATTAACTGTAGACGCTGGTCGAGGAGGGCTCGACGATGATCCATTGACAGTAGACCCACTTTGCACTCGCTGCATCGGGCGACCAGGAGGCGCAGTGAAATTGTGTATATTAGAACTTCCGTTAACAGCAGGTGTACCCGATGTGCCATTGGCAACGGCACTACTATTTTTCGGCATCTGCATTTGCGTAAACAACGCAGAATTATAGTTTTGTGAGCCGCCTGCGTTCGCAGAATTGAATACAGACTTCAGGTGCTGTAGTTGCTGATTGTTAAGCCCAGACGAGACAGGGTTAGCAGGATAATGAGGCATATAATGCGAAATGTTATATGCGGAAGGATTGGCATTCGCGAGAGCAGCATACGTAGGATGCAGACCATTGACTGCAGTTGTGGTTGAAATCTGAACCTGAGATTGGTCTGGTTGCGACGATTGTGCGACCTGCTGCTGCTGCTGCGACTTTGATCGGACAAGCTGGTGTTGCTCTTCGGGTTGAGATTTGGTGTGATTACCGACGTCGGATTGAGAAATTGGTTCGATTTTAGATTGCAAAGCAGATGGAAGACTATGATTGAAAGCGAGCTTCATCATGTCAACACGAGGCATGTTCATAGCTGGTCTGCCATTATGGATGACCTGAGGCGAGGGTATAACAGCCGAAGGACGGGAAGAAGATTGTACGGTGGAGAGAGCAGTTGGAGGCTGCGAAACAGTCGGCTGGTTACTACCGGAAGCGCGAGCTTGCTGAGTAGAAACAGAGGATGGTAGTTTAAGCTGCTGTGATATGGGAATAGATTGATGAGCATGAACCTGCTGTGACACAGGTGTGACACCTTGAACAGGAACCTGAGGTTGCAACAACGTTCTAGGCGCTATAGGCATCATGGGCGGCGTCATACCGAGCCTATATGGGGTGTAGCTCTCCCTTTTGCCATCTTTGATTACAGGAATACTGAAGTCAGTCATCAAAGTAGTTAAATCCGACTGATCGAGCAGGTTGCTTATGAATCTAGTGTATAGTTGAGTGAACGGCAGTTTATTGAGACGAAATGAGGTTCAACAAGACATACTTGGAATCGAAATCATCCACTAGAACTCGATCCTGTTCCTCCGCCCCATTGGGACCATACGGGGGACCATCGTCCGCATCGAATCTCCATCGCTCGGAAAGTCGACGATCAGCTTCCTCGTGTGAATCAACATCATCAACCTCCATTGCATCCTCGTCATCATCAGAAATCATGATTCTACGACACCGCTTGAAATTACCCTGCGAAGAATGAGGTCTACGATCAATGAATGTACGACCACCGCGTCCATATCTTAAGCGTATAGATCGTTTTGGTACTACTCCTGCAGCAGCATCGGCATCGTGAGAGGGTTGCCCCAACTCGGAGGGAGCGCTGATGTATTTGAACAACCTGGAACCATAAGGTGTTATAGTAGGTTGAACGTAGCCAATCTGTGGTAGTGTCAGTCAAATGAAATATAATTGGATGAAGACAGACATCGACATGATCTTCCCATTGCATATCTTGATCTTTGCGAATTTGAAGCATCTGTTCAATTTTCCCTTGATACGAGGCAAATCTCTCCTTGGGCCGAATGATTTCACGTGCGGAGGCAGAAGGCTGAGCGGAAGCCTCTGATTTAGCAGGAAGCCGGACACGACTTTAAAAGGTTTAATAAATATAAAATAATGAAAAAGTTCAAGAGCACGCACGATGAAGGCTCTGCTTTCTTGGTGGGTCGTTCCTTATCTATTAGGAGCTCCTCGTCAATCTTGTCGCCAAAGGTAGGATTCTTGATCTTCAGATCCACCATTTTCATGCGTAGATTCCAAACATGATGCGATTGTCTAGCGGAGTCTCGTTTGAGCTGCTCTCGAGCAAGTAACTGCGTGGCAAGTTGGAGAGGGTATTCGAATTCGTTTTGCAAACGGGTAAGTTTGTCAGATGAGGTAGCCTGAGAGGCTCTCGTTTTCCGAACTGCCTTCGTTTCACGTCTTCGAAAACAAACATAAGATTCATTCAAGGTATCAGACTCATCAAACTAGAATAATGGTCAATGGCGGAAGAGATAGCATATATTAGAAAACATACGTTCAGAGGGGGTATAATCCTTCGACCAGCGCGTTCTAAACACCGTTCCTTCCAGTACGGGTATACAACACGTGCGAGACGAAGCAGATGAGAAGGTTGAGGTAACCATGTTGGAGGGGAGTACGAAGCAAAAGTGGCAGGCGGTAAAGGTAGAGATAGGACTTCTTGGTATTCTGAGAACTCAGGAAAGTGCATT
This sequence comes from Lentinula novae-zelandiae, assembly GCA_027921425.1. Taxonomy (NCBI): domain Eukaryota; kingdom Fungi; phylum Basidiomycota; class Agaricomycetes; order Agaricales; family Omphalotaceae; genus Lentinula; species Lentinula novae-zelandiae. The sequence goes on from MU823363.1 coordinate 42,424, forward strand.
TGACCTGACTCAAGACTCTGAGTACAGTATTAGCGTCCACGAAGAAAAAATTAGGAAGGTAAGATAAACGAACGTGATGCAAAAACTCAGTCTTCTCCTGGGTTATCTTTTCAAAGAGACCCATCACGAGCTCGAATTCGTCCTCAGACATGAGTGAGGGTTGAGCGTCCTCAGATTCTTTTCCTTTCCCCTTCGCACTTCGACCAGATACTCGACCGCTGGAAGTTAGCACAGAACCTTGGGCACTAGTACCTTCACCTCGAGCTTCCTCGTTGTTACGGTCAAGCCACTCCTTGTCACGCTCATCCATATAGTAGGTACAGCCATCTGCGAGAGCAGCAGCAGTATACTCGTCGATTACAGAGCTGGATTGAATATAAGACACAGGATCCTTCCAACGGTCGGCAGGGTAGAGAGAAGTGTAGTTTTCTGCAAAACCTGAATGCTCGGGGATGGGAATGAAGGCGGCAAGTTGTTCATCATCCTTGGTTGCTTTACCACTAGCAGCTTGCGACGCAGCTTGTGAAAGAACGGCTTGAAGATGATGTTCCTAAAACGGAAATATTGGTCAGCAAACCGCGGAATGCATCGCCACATCAGTGCCACAGTGGCAGCGTCGAGAGACGTACGTTAGCGTCCTCCTGGTCAACACCGGCAACACTCTGCAGTAAGCGGTTCTTCTCTTCGTCTTCGTCCGGAATTATCTGGTCGACGTCGATATCACCATGAATGATCTTGAGCCGGGTTTTGTTGGTAATCCGGTTGCGGTTTCTTAGAGTAGATGGCGGTGGCTGGCCAGGACGGGGCATGTCATGAAGAAACTGGTGCAAAATTGGAAGTCGAACGGAAAATGAAAAGAAAAAATCGACCGGCCGACTCTGTCGTTTGGCTGTGGGGTGCGTGTCGGGGCTACGATGAAGCTTAGGGCCACGGAAAGATCCGAATCCCCGAAAATGACTAACCCGGTATTCCGGGCCGCATATCAAACGGTCCGACGACTGAATCAGTTCTACGCGTCTCACTTGCAGCTACATACCCATAAGCCGATGTTAACCGCCTTAACCACACATCTCGTCAACCAAACGGTATTCTGAATATCCAGTCAGCTTCACTGAAACTCTTCCCGTTGGGAGCTCGGGTTCATTGCCACCAACCCCCAACCCCCAACGCTCAACTGGAAACCCCTTCAACAAAAGGGCATTACATATTCCAGATCAGTCTGGCCTTGTGATTGAGGAAATTAGATCGAAAGTCGCAAAGGAAAGTCCAGAGGAGTGCCCACATATGTTAGGTATAATTTGGTCTGTGTTGCATGAGCTGATGGCGACAAAATCATGAGCAGATAAAGGAAAAGAGATTCTGGTGCGAAAATTCAGAGGTCAATATCAGTGAAGAGAAGGTGAACTCACATACGCTCGATATATATATAGACACAACACAAAGCCTCTCTAGGCACCATATTGCCACAACCAACCAAGTCGTTTCTTTCACACCAATTGGTAGATACAATGAGGATACGCGGGGTCTGAGAGATCAGAAATAAAGAATCCTCACTCGTGCGAGTAGACGACGCCAGAGTCCTTTAGCGACCCAAAGCACCTTTTGCGCAATATCCAATCCATACATCTAAACAAGGAATTATCAGACAGTGAGTTGCAATGAGGGCCCATTTGAGTAGGACGAAGAACGAACTCAACTCGATGTGTAGAGAGGAAGAAGGATCTTTTATAGTTGGAGGTGGCTGGCACACTCGCTCCGAGGTTTACTTACGGGGCTGAGAGTTGCAACGGTGTCGAGTTCGGCAGACGATTCGTGGACAAACTACTAGAAATGTCAAGATGGGAGGACGCCAGATCCCTTCTTGCTTTCTTGAAGCAAGACGTCTGAAAACTTTTTCAAATACTTGTCAGAGTAATCCCTACAAGCCTGATCTAGGATATTCACCCAGGCCAACCCTCCATAGATATTCCTGGCCGGTAGACTAAAGCCTGGTCAGCTGTGCGACTGTATTAGATCATGAATCCGTTTTTTGGAAAAGAATCGCACAAAGAGAAATCGAAAAAGTATCTTGGATGTTTTTACTGGAACGAGGTGGGATTGAGGCAAGATGGGATTCGGAGACAAGAAGCCCAAACCTAGCGGGCCGGTGTCCTGCGAATCGGCATCCAAACCAGTACTGTTTCAAGCCGAATAAGAACTTGAATATTTGAATCGTGACTGCTTTACTCTTGAGTCTACCAGGCGACGTCTTGATTGCAATCCTAGTCAATTTTGATGTGGAAGATCTCTTATGCACCTTACAAGCAAGTCTAGAAAACGTTCTAGCGAAATCATACTATGATTATATCATATCATTGAACACGCAGACACTGGCATGTCGTGCATTATACGTGTTCTGCGCAAGCACGGATTACATTTGGCACAACATCAAGATAGATTACCCCCTGAATCTTCCTCATCAGGTAATAACTAACAAACATTCGGCGGTGTTGCGCAAACATTGCGTTGAAGGACTGCGAATTGACCATAATTGGCGCAAGAATCCGCCCAGTCTCAAAGCTCTGAGTCGCATTGACAACGGCGGACTCATGGAACAAATGCAGTATCTTCCTCCTAAATGGCTTGTCAGCATGTCTCGCGTGTCAAGCCTGCACCCAACCTATGTTCTATCAATCTGGGACTGTAATACTTCAGGCGACCCGAAAAGGATCAAACATTTCTCACTTGACCGCATGTTTTGTCGAAATTCTCAGCATCTCTCTCTAAGGATGAAAGCACGTTTTGGTCGTGATATTCAATGGCCACGCTGAGTGAGGAACCTCCGGCTCCCTAATTTCTATTGCAGCATTTGAAACAATCACTCATGGGGATAGCTTGTAGGATCCTCAGAGTTTACCATATACCCCTTCAAGATAGCGGTTATCTTGCTGATCCTGATGAATACATTTCTTCGAGAATCATAAAGAATGATATGGCAGGATCAGTTTTCGAGGCTGACATCTGCGGCGAGACCGTTTCTTGCTTAATTGCCCAGTTTAGAATGGGACGACCCTCGTACCAAGTCTTATTTCTCGATGCAAGAAGTGGGAATCATCTAAGGGTCGATGTCAATGTTTCTCCAGTTAGTGGTTTATATCATGCCAAATGCTTATTTCAATGCCATGGATCTCTAGCCTTTCACGAAACTGTAAATTCGCCTGTTCTCGGACTCTTTTCTACTGTTATCCGGTGTCCAAAGCCCTCAAAACCTCATCCTTCGGTTATATGATGCGAGTGGTTTCTTGCAAAAACTGAAAAATTCTGCAAACATACATTACGATTCGAGGTTGAGTCTCGGGACTCCGTGCGCTGAATACAGCTTTTCCGCTCCCGGAACCATACATCAAGAGTATAAATTGACTACTGGTAATCTTAGTACTTCCGTGCTGATTTTTCCGCGCGGGACGAACAACCGTTTGGTCTGGTTTCCTGTTCGCTCAGACGACAACGGTGTCACCATGTCAGGGCCTCAAAGCGAGTTACGATCTTAAACGGTTTACCGAACTCCAGCTCACGTTGATATGTCTCCCGAATTCATTGCGTTAGGACCTTGTGGACAGAGAGCTGTTTGGCTGGAAAGAGCCTGGAACGAAGAATCGGACCGCACAGGGTTTAATTCGATGAAGGGGGCCTTTTCTGGTCAACCTGGTGCAATTAGCAATGTAGGATCGCTAATCCCAACGTATGTGGCACTCCCATTCGAAGTGGAGACGTGCCAGTCCATAGCTTTCGATGAAGCAATGGGGCGAGTTTTCCTTGGATTATATACTGGGGAAATTTATGTCTTGAATTTGTGAGTGACTTCGTGTAGATATCGATCGATTTCGTTCACCTTGAGTCTCATCCTCTGCGTAGTTGAATAGTAAGCGCCACTAAAGTTCACGGTTTACCGTGTCACCGACGCGTCTGCGTAGTACCACCGCAGTAGTATACCCTGATCCATTTCTCTGAGATTGGGGTCGTTTACCGAAATTTATACAGCTCCTCTTTTACTGAAGATACTTGATTTGCCAGACAAATTTTTTATGAGGTCGTTACTGGGTTCGAGCTCAAGCTCAAGGCTTACAGTCATATCTCACTCTCTTGGCCTCGATGCCGATTCGGGTCTTCTGAGCGCTGCAGCGTTGAGCGTGTTTATGTAAACCAACGACTTCAGTGATGGTAGATTTGATCTTTGACTCGCAGATTGAGATGGATGACCATAATGATGTGTTACAATCTCGTTTCGTGCGTTATGGTACGTGCTCTGCGCCAATACGGACAGAAAAACTCTGGTTTGTATTGAACAGGAAGGAATAACAGTTGCAATGCAGCATGTATCTAACATACCTTTGAGTTCGAGAGGCGTGAATTTACTCCCAGGAACAAAGGTCTACGTATACAGCCTTATAGCTTTGTCTTCAACGATTCATTCACTTTCACAACTCTGTTAGAAATAGAGTTAGATAATGGAATGTTTGTACGTCAGGGTACTCACAGTTTTCCTGTGTTTCCGCCAGTGAATAGCAACGGTAGTGCTGAAGGCGCATTCTCTAGGCCCTCTACGATATGAAACTTGCGCTTGATTGTGCCGTCGCGCAAGCCTTGGGACATCTCGGCTATTGCTTCGGGATAACGTTTCGCGTAGTCAAATCTGCCCCAGTTTGAATCATAAGTGAAGAGATCTTTACTATGAATATTCTGTGCGTTGCATACACAATGAAGCCTTCAATTTTAGCTCGTTGAGAAATAAGGGTCAGATAATTTTGAATTCCTTTCGGTTTCCCGACAGAATCTGAGTATGCCTCCTTAGAGAAAGAACGACG
>MU823363.1:47837-95574 GCA_027921425.1 Lentinula novae-zelandiae
ATTGGGGTTCATACCAAATCAGTTGAATGTAGTTTTAGAACATACTTGATAGCTTCGGCATCCTTTTCGCGTACAACAGCGTACTCTGTCCATCCGAAAGTGCCTACCTAGCATAATCAGGAACGCTTCTGAAATGGAGCTAAAGGGTTTAGTACCGCTAACGAGCTGCCCAATCTTGAGCTTAACATCTCTGCCCTTGTTAACAACCACACCGAGTCCACCCGCGCGCATGGTCTAATGTACAGAAGCTCGATATTGAATAAAGCGGAGCGAAGACGTGTTCACCTCGCCAATTTGCACCGGGGGTAGATAACTTCGTTCGTCCTACACCACAGTCAGAGAAGTGTATATATATGGACCACAAGATCCGTACCCTCAGCCATCCGCGCATAGCAGGATCTAGGGAAAGCCAAGTGACTTGTACGAGCACTTGATCATCTCCGACTTTGAGTTCAGAGTACGAAGCCTTCTCAGAGCGAAATGTCTTCGAGTCTATGTCACCTGGAGGCCGCTCATTGAGAACGATGCGAGTATAGTGAGATGGCATGGTAAAGACTCAAGCTGGTCGAGCACAGGTTAAGAATTCACCGTGCTCGGTCAGAACAATCGGTCATTGGAAGCTTCCGAAAGCGCTTCCAAAGTATTTCACATGAAAGACGCGTCAGACGCGCCGAGCGCCAATCTGAGCGCTACTTAGGACCCAGCGTTACAGTCACAGCTGTACAGTTTCTGTCACTCAGGACTCATCAATTTCAGGTTGAACTTTTCGTTACCGTTAATCAAAAACAGCAAGAATGAGGTGAAAACTTTTGGAATGGTGAAGATGAAATTGCTCACGACATCCATAGTTCAAAACTCTCAGTGTCAAGCGTGCGAGGCTCAATTAAGGAGCTTTTGGCTGCCTCCCAAGAGAAGAAGAGGAATTTTGTGGAGACCATCGAGCTTCAGATCGGTCTGAAGAACTACGACCCTCAAAGGGACAAGCGTTTCTCTGGAACTGTCAAGTGCGCGTATCTGCTGCTCTCTGAGTATACACGATATCCTAATGATTTTGGACCTTACATTTAGGCTTCCCAATGTCCCTCGTCCCCGAATGTCGATCTGCATTCTTGCTGATGCAGCTGATATCGATCGTGCTAAGCAAATCGAGCTCGAGTATATGTCTGTCGATGATCTGAAGAAGTACGTCGCCACTTTTCCGCACAAACAGCAAAAAGTTGACTATCAATCAAGGCTGAACAAAAACAAGAAGCTAGTTAAGAAGCTGGCCAAGAAATACGACGCTTTCTTGTCCTCTGAAGCCTTGATCAAGCAGATTCCTCGTCTCCTTGGTCCAGGTCTTTCTAAAGGTTAGTTCAAGCTGTTAGATCCCATCGCGGCAACCATACTCATCTCCCTTAACAAGCTGGAAAGTTCCCTACTCCCGTCTCCCATGCAGAGGATCTCTCCAACAAGATCAATGAGGTTCGTTCAACCATCAAATTCCAGTTGAAGAAGGTTCTTTGCTTGGGCGTCGCTGTGGGTCACATCCAGATGACTGATGACCAGGTTCTCGGAAATGTCATGCTCGGTACGCACCAATCGCACGATTATCTCTATATACTATCCTGAACTTTATTGCAGCTATTAACTTCCTCGTCTCGCTTCTTAAGAAGAACTGGCAAAACGTGAAGTCACTTCACCTCAAGACGACCATGGGCAAGCCTGTGCGTCTGTTTTAACTTACTTCAATGGATGATCCTGGGGAGTACGCCATCGGAATTTCGTATATGCACAATACGAAGCCTCGCACGCTTATACCAACATTTCTTTTGGGAGGAGTGATTGGGAGCTGGTACGGTTTTTCGAGTAGTTGTATATCTCATGTTATACTGCTGTACATGCCTTTATGCATATGGATCACTTGTAACAGGTTTCAACGCAATATGCTCATGTACAGTAGTACTGTAATATGGATCTGCTCTAATCTATCATTCTCGAGTAACGCCTGTAGGCGTCTAAGCCATCGTCATGTATAGGAGATCGACAGGGACGAATCGCTATTGACTATAACAGAAGTAAAGATATCGTTGAATTGCTCGATTTCAAAAACGGTAGCAGCCTCAACACCAAGCTTCTTGTTGGCTGAAGTCAAGGCAGAAGCATTAAGAAAAGTGACAGTGCCCCAATTGACAAGCGGGACGAGTCCACCATTCTGGGTGTAATCTTCAACAATCCATTCGGCATTTTGACCGCCAAGGAAGGACTACTTATAGTAAGCTAGCGCCAATAGACTATGATAAGTTCTTTATCACAAACCAGCTTTGTCGGTGAAGTGAGATTGATAGTAAAACTTACTCCCGAAGATTCGTTGATCAGATTGACAGTACCCTCGCTGCTGCTTGTGGCCTCAATATTGACGGTAATCACATCCCCAGCAGAGATTGGAAAATCGTCCGCATCGATATCAGTAGCGAAATCTGGGGGAAGAAACATGCATGTCAGGACTGAAAACGTGAAGAACATCCCAATACACACTAGGCCACCATTCGTACCTTATATGTACTTTGATCAACACGTATCTTGATTAGGGAAGGGGGAAAAACATACCACGCTCCATACTCGACAGTGTCATCACTGATGCTGAAGAATACACCAGCCTGCAAGATTGCAGTCGCAAACGTATCACCATCGATCCCGACCCAGGCAGCCGCAGCCCCATCACCGCCAGACGGCAGCGATGGAACTGTGAAGGTGCCCACGGCGCTAGTGAATATCTCGCCGGCTGGAGGTGAAACAAGGACAGCGCCAGACCAGTTTCCGCTGAATTGAATAGTAGTATTAGTTGCCACGTTGGAGTTTTCGGGATGAAGCACTTCGTTGTGAGAGGAGGGATTTGAGCGCCGTAGCGGTTTTCTGGAAATATTGTCGGAGAGATTTCGAGGAGGAAGGGACAACGCCAAACTAGAGAAAATACAAAGGCTAGTGGAGACTCGGAGAATGGTGGAGGGCTTCATAAAAGGTCCAAGCATCATGACAAGGTGCTCGAGAACAATTGACCTTATGCAACTCGCTGATTGTACATCGTCTTTTATACCAGCGGTCGAAATATTTGACCATAAAATTTTCGTTTAATCACCAATTTCCGACGAACTAGGGACCATATTACGAATAACCCGCAAATAAGGGTTCCGAGGATGTTCCCTGGCTTGCGGTGCCGTTGAGGCAACTGGTGTGTTCTTCCTGATATCGCAAATGCTTGAGTAGAACAACGAGTGGTAGTGCAATTCGGATATATAATCCGACTGTCCATGCAAGTTGACTAGACGTTGCGAATATGGTGGGGTGAGTAGAGATAACGTCCGACAACTTCATGGGAGTAGAGGGAATACCTCGACGAATGAACGGACAGGACCTGTATCATCAGTAGAAATTTGTTGTGGTAGCTCGGGGCCCCGGTATAGCCAGAGATCATCCCGAAATTCCGAACTTGAGAGACGTTGATGAATCAACGCTATCCGACCCCGTCTGAGAAAGGATGAGAGTTCAATCGAAGTCAATTCAGGCCCAGGCTCCAGAGCAAAGGTCGCGTACAAGCATCCACGAGTACCCGAGGGCCAAAAGATAACGACTTTGCTGCGCCTGCAGTCCTGTTGAGATGCCGTCTGAAGTTAACCCAACTGAGAACTTTGTCGACAAGACACTGATTTGCAGAAAACGTTCCAGTCTGATCTTCTTGTGAGATATACAAAAGCCCTTGAAAGCATAAACGAGACTCAGATTCACCTGGCTAGCTTGCTCAAAATAGCTAAACTTTCCCTGGGATAGCCTTCCAAACACGAATCCTTCTTAGAGAGGTGATAGCGAAAAATCTTAGTTGTGAGTTCATTCGGATATGATCCGAAACTGAACAAAACAGCCTTGTGTCTGACTTCTCATAACGCAAGCCCTGGAAATGAGCAGTCCGGCTGAGTGGAAATTTGTCGCCCAAGTTCTTCGTATTCATTGGTAAAAGCAGACTGTCATCGCATAAGACTTCGGTACAGTCGTCTCGAGATGGTGCACTTTCGACAGACCATGGGCAACCCCCTGCAGTATCAGTTATGCGCTGCAAGATTTTCATAAATCGTTTCGGACCAGGAAAATTCCACGATTGAGCACAAGTCATAGAGTGGAGCACCGCGTTGCTAGAGCGGAACCCAGATATAATCGATGCTCGCTGATTTACACTTTCAATCCTTACTATCCCTAGGTGTGAATATGATCATCCTACTCTTTCAACTCGACAATCTGATCTGACCCAGGATATTCTGGGAGATTTAGCTGATATTTCTCCTCCAATGTCCTGAGAATCGTCAGCAAGTGGAGCGATGAAACGGAATATACTAATAGCAACCTACTTTGGAATAAATCTTCCACCGAGAAAGTGTCGACCGTTGAATGAACGTACGCCTAGTTTGGGAGCAGTCAAACTGACAAGAACATCCGATTGGAGTCCAATCCGCTCAATTTTTCCTTCCTCGACGTCCCAGCCAGATGGGATATCAACTGAAACAATTGGAAGGTGGGAGTCAGTCAAGAGAGGCAAAGTGGTATCAAATGGTGCGCGGATAGGTCCTTTAAATGAGAAGCCGAAGATGGCATCTAAGATCACATTCGAAGAAGAAAGGGCGTCGCGGAGAAGAGATGCATCCTCAGAAGGGGGTATAGTTTTAATCTTCATGTTATCGCATTGGCTTTTGAGCCGCTACGAGATTCCGTTGGCATATAAAGCAAGGGTAATAGCAAGTGTGCTTACCTGGTATATTTCTTTGGAGCCGGGCTAGATACAGGTTTTGTAGGATGATTCCGGAAACATTGTGAAAGAAAAGTCACCTTTGGCATGAAGATTGTAGGCGTATAACCAAACATCCCTATATCACAATCAGTACTTCGAGACCCCTAACGTGCCAGATGCCTGACCCAGATGACGAGCTGCTACCAAGCCATCTCCCCCTTACAAGAAATCAGTTATTTGGAACTCTAAACAACTTCTGGAGAGGGACCTTGATTTCCAGGACCACAACATACCAAGACGTTGGGATACATCTTCTTGTCATATACACGAGCTAGAGCCTGCGCACAGGCCAAGCCGGCGAGCTCCATAAGCTATGTTGAGATGACAGTTCAGTATAGAGACGTTGAGTTTAGGATCATTTACTTGATCGATACTGAAGGCCCCCGCTTGGTTCATGAGTTCCTCGTCAATCTACATAGAAGGCCGCTCGAGTCAGCACTACTTGTGACATGAGTATTCAATTTCAATCAGTCACTTGTTGGGCAAGCTTTGCAGTGAGATATTTTATCGACATGGTAGTAAAAAGGCTGGAGGAAAGCTGGAAAGCAGGTAAACCACATTTAGACGCTCGATTTGATCCAGACTGAAGTCTGTTTTCGCAGTCTGGCGGGACGCACCCGCTCTTCCTAAGTTAAGCTGTGTTTATTGTATTTCGCTGTAACCACGAGAGTATGTCTCGAATGATTTTTCCATTCAAGCTTTGAGTAAATTTGAGTGCTTGAGCTCCAGTACGCGACGGTAAACTCACGTTTAGAATTCGACCATGACCCTTTCATTCCTTTTCTTTCACTAATACAACATAGGCTTATTTAACATGAGCCGATTGTTCATCTAGAAGCCGTTGTCACAATCTCAGAGAGTGCTGTGTTAGTGCGGCACGTGTGGCGCAACGTTTCTCAAGTGCAATGTTCCTGCAGCTATCCAAGCCCTTCTGGAACTGCTAATATCACTAGCCTCCCCCACGAGACATCACTACCACCCGTCGTCGTTCGAGATGCGCACCGCTATCGTGACTTTTCATTTATGTATCCTCTCAAAGTGGGTTCAAAGCTCACCGGTATCTTCAAGCGAAAGCCAGCTTATCGACCGGACTTTTGATACAACCATGCAGACGCAGGTTCCATTAGTATCGAAACAAGGAGCAACCAATATGACGGGAGTAGACTCAGAGATAGACCTGACGAATGGATGGGTAGATCCCAGAATCCTTGGTGGGCGATTACTGGATGTAAGCAAATACGGCCACTTTCAAACTAGCCAATACTCATTAACACCTTCGTAGTTCACAACTCGTCACAAAGGCGAACCTCTTAACGTTATCATTTCTAGCAAATCGGATCCCTACATCCTTTCCGAGATCGGCTTCTCAATCTATGCTAAGCAAGCTGGCCTCTGTTCTCCCTATTTTTGCGAACTCAACCTGTTTCAGATCTCTTGGCTTTTCGAGCGAATGCCTTGGTTTGCACTACGGTAATATACATCAAGCAAACCTCGGGGACGGCAATGAGAGGCAAGATGAACAGATGCTTGCAAGACAGTATTACTTTATGAGACCTGGTGGTCCCGTTCTTGGTACCTGCTGGGAGAGCTTAGCTGGTGAGTGATGACGATTGGTCTGGTTTTTCGATGTTTACTCGTCTCAGGTGGCAATCACTTCCGTTCATGGAAACAGAATGGTACTAAAGCCAACTCCGGTGCATGGTTTCTAGGTGTTTCCAAGGAAGAGGTTAGTTTCCTTTGCTCCGCTTAGATAGTCTCAACAGCCCTCATCTCTTCGATTTCTAGCATTCCGGAAAGCACCATATGATCATACCTGATGGTTATAACATAGGCCGGGATTTCCTTGTCGCCCAAGCTGTCTCTTCTCCGACTCATTGGAATTCCCTCTGGTGGCAGGCAGAAGTAGAATGGGTCGAAGGCCTTTTAGAACCTAGAAATGACGGCGTAAACCACGGGATCGACCAAGATGGACTCGTAGCGGTACTTACCGTAACACGTTTGTGAACGAAGGGGACACCCGCACACGAGTGAAAATTCGTATCAGCGCCGGCAGATCCACACTGACTCGTACGACCCGTACAACTCCTTGACAGGATCCCTTTCATCTATCATCACTAGCTATATCTTCATAAGTTCATGCTTGCTACGCCTTCATTCCTGCTGTTTCTAGGTTTATTCTCTTTGAGTGTTTGTACGATTTATCTATGTATGTCCGTTGTACAATCAGTTATCCGATGTACGTATATTTTTCTTCACGTAGACCTGCTCACTAGACCTTCTACACTAGCCCCTAATAAGCCATAGGCTGAAAGGTATTCAAATAATGACTGCATTGTATCAACAGATACATCGTGACCAAGTATCATACACATATCAGGCAACACGGTTACTCTCGTCCAATCGAAACCAATACGTTGGGAAAGACTATTCCGGAACGACTAGTAGAGGAGAAGGAGGTGGACCTGGAACAGTCCTACAGTCCTGTTTAGGAACAGCTGGGGCCTAGTGCATTCCGCGACTAGTCGGTTTCAACAAATTAACGACACAACACACTTCTACATGCTAATCCGCCTGGAAAATGACTTTGTCTTTCGCGTCATTGATCACTCCCTCTCCAGGTCCCTTCACAAGCCCTTTACATCTCCCTTCACAGGCTTTCACCGAGAATGTGAATGGTATCTCCGTTGGTATTATCTTAGGAGAAGTAAACAGATTAGTGAACACTACTCGGATATCTCCAGTTATATCTAATTTGGATTTTGCTTTGTTTAGGAGTGTTTGGACGGCCTTCTTGGCTGCACTTTGGACCTTGAAGGATTTTCTGGAACCAGACACGGGGAAGGTGACTGAGATTGTAGTGGTGGGCACGGGATCGTTGTCTCTGGAGTTGATACCCACCAGCGTATCAAGAGTGCTAGCTTCTGCAGATACGCTCATTTCACTGGGCTGTCCTTGTCCTTCCACAGAACGTAAGTCGGAACGGGCGTGTGGACTGCGTATGACCTAGTAATTGCAATGAGTGTCGACCTGGCTCAAGCAAAAACCAACAGCGAACTCACAGATGAAGGTAATGCGTAAGTAGTGGAGATGAGCCCGAGCACAATGTAGGAAGCGAAACTGATTTGGAAACGCATATTGATGGAACAGGAATATCCACACAGAATATAGAAGTAGGTCGCGAGTTGTCTTGACAAGTGGCGTCAAGAGGTATTCTGTGAATAAACGCTAGGTGAGTTGCGGATCAATAGTATATGAAAAAACCTTGCAACTAACTATTACACAACTGAGATGTGAATGGAATCAAAATCAGAGCTCTCTTTGGCCCGCAAAGATGAGCGTAGGGTGAATTACAAGAACTGCAAAAACACCCTCTATTTATGGTGTAGGTAAAAGTACTCGGACCTGCGGGAAGGCTCGGAATTACAGAATTAAGGACTACAATTCCTTACCCGCGTTTCGAATGATGAGCATGAGGTTATAATCTATTGCGTGTTCATGCATATTCAGATGTTGGGGGCTGTAGTACAGACAGTTGATTTGGCCGAGATGAACTAGCTGGGGATTAAATACTGCGACTGCACATGCAAGCTCGTTACTCTGTTCAGTGGATTTAATCCTTGCGTTGCTGTTGAGAACATCCATCCTTACATGGGAGATTAGACAAACAAGGTCTGTTTGTGCAGAAACAATCAAACTCAGTGCCCCAAGATTTAAAAAAAACAACAAGAATCGCCGCCTGCCTCCTAGCCGGATTGAACGACTGACCTTTGCATAAATGCTGAAGCTCCAGAAAGCTCATACAAGTGCAACGCTCTACCACTGAGCTAAGAAGGCGATGAAAAATGGGGAACAAGAAATAAATTATGTGTCAATGTAACGCTGTGTCACGACGCTCGAGGGTGACATGTGACAGCGCGACGCGTCAGTCTTACCAGGTCTTACCACGCTCTATATCGTTCGACCATGCCTGCACCATTACAAGGAACAAGATCCGGTAGGAAATATGAATATACAATCTTCCTCATGCTAATGGATACCGTAGACTTGAAGCCTGCTTCGGTCCCAGGAGGAATTAAAGCGTACTATCAAGCCAAGATTGAAGCAGCCGAACTCACAATCAACCAGAAAACACAAAATTTGAGGCGACTAGAGGCACAACGAAATGCGTTAAATGCGAGAGGTACCTTACTTTACATCTTACGACGTATGTGGTCTGATTTCTTTAGTCCGTTTGCTACGAGAAGAACTTCAGTTATTACATGAACCCGGCTCCTATGTTGGTGAAGTCGTCAAAGTCATGGGCAAAACCAAAGTTCTGGTCAAAGTTCAGCCGGAAGGGAAATATAGTGCGTAGATATCCTATATCTCATACAATAATCATCAACTCTTTCTCATAGTTGTCGACCTTGACTCTGAAATCGACATCAATTCCCTGACTCCAAATCTTCGCATCGCTCTCCGTTCCGACTCGTACACCATCCATAAAATCCTCCCTAATAAGATCGATCCCCTCGTATCGCTCATGATGGTCGAAAAGGTACCAGACTCGACGTATGAAATGGTTGGTGGCTTGGACAAGCAAATCAAAGAAATAAAAGAGGTTATAGAGCTGCCCGTCAAACATCCTGAGCTCTTCGAGAGCTTGGGTATCGCTCAGCCCAAAGGTGTACTCTTGTATGGGCCTCCTGGAACAGGTAAAACCCTCCTTGCAAGGGCTGTCGCGCACCACACAGACTGTAAATTCATCCGGGTGTCTGGATCTGAGCTCGTTCAGAAATACATTGGAGAGGGCTCGAGGATGGTTCGTGAGCTTTTTGTCATGGCACGAGAACACGCACCGTCAATCATATTCATGGACGAAATCGATTCTATTGGGTCATCGCGTGGAGAAAGTGGTAGTGGTGGAGGAGACTCGGAGGTCCAGAGAACAATGTTAGAGTTGCTCAACCAGCTAGATGGGTTTGAGAGCACGAAAAATATCAAGGTTATCATGGCTACTAATCGAATCGGTGAGTGAGGTCTTGGTTGAATCAGGACATTCTATAATCGTATGCTACAGACATTCTTGATTCTGCTCTCCTCCGACCTGGTCGTATCGATCGTAAGATTGAGTTCCCACCGCCTGGCCCTGAAGCTCGAGTGTCCATCTTGCGTATTCACTCTCGAAAGGTCAGTAGTATCATGTCGGTTGCAATAATGCTTGCTCATATTCAGAGAAGATGTCGCTTCAACGAGGGATCAATTTGCGCGCGTTAGCGGAGAAGATGGGCCAGTGCTCCGGAGCTGAAGTGAGAGGTATTTGTACAGAGGCTGGTAAGTGAATACATCACAGTGGTCAACATGCAACTGACGAACCGGCACAGGGATGTACGCCCTCAGGGAACGTCGGCAACATGTTACACAGGAGGACTTTGAATTTGCTGTTGCAAAGGTCAAAATTTTCATGCTTTCGCTTGTTCACACTCTAAAAATATATCTTCTAGGTCTTGAAAAAGAACCAAGAAGGTAATACATCGGTCAACAAGCTCTTTTCATAACGTCGTAAATCCTTCTGTGTACTTTACTTGTTGTTGTCGTTTCGTGTTTTCGATATAGAAAGTTGTGAAACAAGGTGTGGAATGGCCCTAATAAAACGATATTTCCTCATTCCCCTTACCGTAAGGACTTTACAACGAAGTGAAGTTTGTCTCTGCGGATCTCTGCATCTTCCTCTTTCCTCTTTGACTTGCTTTTTGACTTGCTACTTAACGTAAATAGCAAGCCTTCTTAGCTCAGGGGTAGAGCGTTCCACTCGTAGTGACACATGAGAATGTGCGCTATGGAACGGTCGCTAGTTCGAATCTGGTAGGAGGCATTACTTTTGCTGCGAGCCAGCACCTATGTACACAACAAGTATGCCAGGCTACTATATAGCATAATCATATTGTCGGTTGACAAGCAAGATGATTTTTCGAGATGTTGAGTGCCTCCAAAATCTGCAAATAAAACACGATCCTTCCAGGGCACAGATGTATATGTATATAATACACTCTTGGATTTTTCACGCTTTGAACGCCTATCGCTTCTTTCCGTTCAATTTACCTCGCTTTATCTCGTGTATCACTTGGCCCTTATGCGGGAATTATGTATACGTATGTAGCCTTCTGACTCGCTCACCACCTTCTTCTTCTGTTCTCTCTGTATTTCATCTGTAACACTCTTCTGAATAGCTAAGCACATCTATGTTTGAGCATAGATTTGCATCTTTTACAGCATGATTCAAATATCCTATCCCATTCTGCACCTTGACAAGAAACAAGAGGTATTCAGCATCAGAAATTAATGGCACAGTAAGAAATGTCCTTTGCAAGCAAACAAAGCATGGAACGACTCAAAATTGGAAGGAAGTCCAGATAAATATATTGACTTGAACTGAGTCTCCGCAAGCGGCAATGGTACACTATGTATTAGTACTAGGTATAAATGAACGGCGTGGAAAGATACAAAACACATATCCGACCCAGGAGAAATAATGAGGATGCGACAAGAGAGAAAAGTCCTGTGTATATCATACTCCATAGCTGCTCTATAGCACAGACATCAGACAAGTATGTGCTCGGTCGAGCTCAGGGTGAGAGAGAGTAACAAAAGCCCCGGGCCAATGTATACTAAGGTTTTGCCTGGAGCACCACCACCCGCAGATGGTCAAGTCACACATGGCGAGAAAAAGTAGCTGAGCCTAGAGTATTCCCGGCACAAGCAGTAGGGGTTGCAATCGGTTGAGAGAGGAAAGTTTCTGTCCAACTTCGGCGATGAGAGCACAAAGCGAAAAAAGGTATAAGCGTCTAATCTATCTCAGCCGGTAGATTTTAGATTTTGATCTCGTACTCTAGTCGTTGGCCCGCCGCGGGTCGTACTTTTCTCTACCTCCTGTAGACCGAGTTCTATCAAACGAGTCGACGTATGTCATAGCAGACAAAGCGCTTCCGCTGTTTAACTCCTTCGACGGCGGGGGGCGACCGGAAAGTAGGTATGAAGAACTACTGCCCTGAGCAGGAAGACCTGAACCAAAGCTTTGCATACCAGACTTGACGATGACATCGGAAGCGATGTCTCTGCCGTACTGTTCTGCAATTTTGCTTATAAAAATTTCAGTGAAGATCGAAAGCGATTCGGAAATAGTATACTGACTTTGCGTACTGGTCCACTATCAACTTGATTGCGTCCGGGTTCAACTGATACATCTTTGGCATCATGCCCTTCCCAAACCTATATGTGACGTGATTGGAGCATAAGAGGCCCGCGACAATAGCGCCAAGCTGGAGAGGTACCAGTCCAAATGATATTGTGTACCATTTTTCCAAGATACGCCTTTGTAGATTCATGTACGACAGTTTACACCCCGGGAGAACCGATCGGGCGTAACATGTCTGTGAAATGGTGGCCTCGACGAAGGGAGAAAACCAGCCACAGCATTGCAATCGATTTTGAATGCGTAACCGGCCTTCTGCTCCAAGTGCTCGCGACCATTCGGAGTTGAGTTTGCCTTCCAGATTGAACGTTCGTTTTTTGTACGTGAGATAACCAGGGATGACCAAAAACGCAAAGGTTAACCAGAGAAAAAAAGTGTAGAGTGCCAGAAAACCGCGGTTGTTGAGGAGGATACCTGCCCAGCCAATCATGGCGGTAAAGAGGCCGAACGTCGCGGCGAGAGTGCTGAAGATGAGTTCAGCGCGATTGCCCACGCGTATAACGTCAGCATGTTGGATCACGTCGAACCAGGTAATGAGGCAGAATATCAAGGTGATCAAAGTGTATATCGAAAAGACGGTGTTGGATAAGAAGAGTGTAATTTTAAACGCGTTCCAACGAAGTTTCGTGTGTTTGTTCGCTTTTCCTCCAAAGGTTTTAAGGCCTGACCGCCACGACCTGGAAACATTTACACCATCGTAATCGTCGTCGTTCTCTTCGGGAATCCTAGATTCGCCGATTCTGAACGCGTCGATTCCACCTCCACGAGGTGTACCCATGGTTCCAACACTGTTCATGGCGTTCTTTGATTTCCTCCGCCGAGGCCTGGAGGGTTCGAGAAGTGCACCGGAGAATTTCGATGGGACATAGTTGACGGTGAGGGAAATATTGGTGCTACTTGCTTCGGCAGAGTCTGGCGGTGAAGACATCGTGCTAGCCGTAGAGCTGGGCGAGAGAATATGGGTAAGGCGAATAACGGAGAACGAGAACGAATCTCGTCAGAGAGCAGTGGATTCAGCAAGGAATGGCTGAGGCTAATGCGCGAGGATTGCAATAGTATTTAGAAACCATCTGATATAATTTTGGCAGCAACTTACACCGTACACAATATGATGCAAGAATGGCGATAAAGGGAGTGATTTATTGAAGTTGACACTCGGATTGATTGATGGGTCAACGCAAAAATTAAACCGCAGCACAAAGAACGAAAGACAGTCGAAAAAAAAGGACAGGCTGCGGACATTTCTGAGCCAAGACTTGATGACGTACAAAGTCAGACTCAGAGCAAGCTTCTTGATTACACCATTTGCGGTTTAGTTAGAGCGGATATCTTGTACAGTCTGAAACTGCACTCTGCCACTAGCAATGTAGAACGCCTCTTGAACACTATCCTTCAAGTTTCCTTAGAATTATCTGTTGGGCGAGTTCACTATCTCGAGGGCATCTGCGGGAGCCTGAAATGGAAGAGAAGATTGAGCTATATAGCCTATAAGCTGGTGATGCAAAGGCTTGGCGCGGTAGTGAAATTACGCAGGATAATAGCCTCAGATTCTTGTTTGCGACATTTAGGAGCCGGATACGAGGAGGAGGAGGAGTGGTTCGTACAACTTCGGGAATTATAGGGAAGTAAGTACCTGCGTACTGAAAGCTATCGAACTACTTTCATCTTTTTATATCAACGGCTGATATTGTTGAATGGGCGACCCTGGAGCAATTAAACTGCAGAATCGTATATGATGAACTCTTTTTGTACTATTCCTTCATAAACTCAATCGCAAACAGCTTTCAAGCAACACTGCGCACAACGGTGATAGACAATAATACTAATCCTTTAGTGCGAGTGCACGTCTGTGCACGCACAACGACCACAGGTAGGAGGCAGTCTAATGCAATCCGGAGTGAATTTCTTCGACTGTGCTCATACATTGCATACAGGAAGAGCTGCCACATATTAGTTTATAAGGCTGTACTTTATGGAAAACTTATCATTATGTAGGTTATGCTCCACTATTCGAGTGTTGTTAAGGTATTTATGAAACTTGAACTACTGCGCTGACTAAGGTCGAATCGCAGTGTCAGGTAGGTAGAAATCTGATTGCCCAGTCCAAGTCCATTAGCCAGGAGGACTTTCTAGCTTCGCGTAATTTGCTGGATGACTGCAGTGCGATAATTTAGGGCGCGTCGCCAATTTAAGTGCCGGGAGGTGCCGGGCTTGAATTCGGCGGAATAGACTTTGAAGTTAGTGATCATGTGTCACGCGGTAAGTGACTCAGACCCCACTCAGACTAAAATGATACGAGCGCTAATATCGTTGTCCAATTTCAATGACTACTGCACCATCTGGCAGCAATTCTACGGACTACTTTAGCTCGCAAGACTCGGATTTTCTCGAAGCACTTGCTCAGGCTATTCTCCCTGGTGACATCGGCTATGACCCTCAACTCAACTCGCACGAATCGCGCGAAGACGAACAAGTGGATGAAATACGGGAATTCTCCCCACCACCACCCAATCAGCAAGCTTTGAAGGTGCCTCTGAAGCGTAAGCTGGAGGACGAAGCTTATCAGCACGATAATGATACACAAAATGAAGAAATCTATGGTGCAGCACGATTTGGAGACTTTGGACAGTATATGAGACGGAAGAGGGCGAAGCTACAGATACAGAATAAGGATATAGCAGGGAAGGCTGGAATATTTCATGGAATCTCAATTTATGTGAACATTTCCATCAATTGAGGCCTTTGAACTTCTCTAATCTTTGCCTCAGATAAATGGATATACAAACCCATCTATCCAAGATCTGAGACAATTGATTGTTTATAACGGAGGGGTCTTTCAGCCTTATTTGGACAAGAAGAGCATAGTAACCCATATAGTAACCAATGCACTTACACCTGCAAAAATTGCTGAATGGAAGCATATGAAAGTGGTTCGCCCAGAATGGCTTGTCGATAGTGCTAATCGTGGGGTGCTCCTACCATGGAGAGAATATATTTGGAAACCCATAAACCGCTCGGAGGGTACCCAAGGTCTTCGCTCTGCTACACAAAGCGCCCTGCACCCTGTTAATTCAACCCCATCAAAACCCAATATCGAAACTTCATCAGTGGCCTCGACATCCGACAAACTTAAGGAGCAGAGCGTGCCTTCTTATGCCGCTCAAGATTCCAATCCATTTGCCCAGCGCGCTATGCGCAATTCAGATTGGCGCGCTGCGCATACCTCCGTCGCCCCTGACTTTATAGATGGGTTTTACAAGAACTCCCGTTTACATCACCTTTCATCATGGAAGGCAGAATTGAAGGAGTTATTACGCGAAGCGCAAGAGAGAGCAGAGAGTGGTCAAGAGGAACAATACAGCAAAAATGCGGAAGAAGCTGGGATCGCACCTCAAGTCATAGGCCAAGGCCTCAGTATGCGTGGAGCTGGTATGGTGTTACGATCTCCCACCAAAAATAAAGCAAATCCGGTCGAAACTCGAAGCAACGATGTCAAAGGAAAGAGTAGAGCCGTGGAGCCTTCCGAGGAGCAGCGCGTCATCATGCATTGTGATTTCGACTGTTTCTTTGTCGCTGCAGGTTTAACGAAACGTCCTGATCTGAAAGGAAAACCTGTGGTTGTCTGCCATTCTCAAGGCAAGCAAGGTGGAGATGCCAGCACGAGTGAGATTGCTAGTTCCAGCTACGAAGCCAGGGAATTTGGAATCAAGAATGGAATGAGGTAAGTCTTGTCTACCTTGTTACTGGCTTGCTGAAGTAACCATCCTCATAGCCTACAACAAGCAAGGAAACTTTGTCCCAGCGTACTCACTATTCCCTATGAATTTGAATTGCTAGTAGCTCCTTTCACTCCCAATCTGGCATATTGGCTGACCGACTTTCCTTCGGGTTATGTAGATATAAGCAATTCTCTCTCAAATTCTATACCGTTCTCATGATGCATGCGGACGACCTTCAAGCAGTATCGGTAGATGAGGCTCTAATAGATGTTACAATGACCGTCAACCGTCTTCGAACGTCTAAACCTGGGAACCTATCTGGCTTAGTATTGCAACAATATGATCCAGCAAAAGCATTGGCTGAACGGATTCGTAGTCAAGTTAGGGAATCTACAGGATGCGAAAGTAAGTCCTTCTCTGATTCTTTCAATTCACTGAGTCATCGTTTCTGTAGTCAGCATTGGTATATCGCATAACATCACTCTCGCCCGTCTTGCAACTCGACGTGCGAAGCCCGCAAAATCCTATCATCTCGTTCCCGGCGAAGTCCGCGCTTTTATCGCACCCTTGGACATCGCGGACCTACACGGATTCGGACGAGCAGCGAAACACAAGGCTTTAGAGAAATGGGGCACATCGACTTTGGGAGACCTTGAAGAGAAGAGTAAAGTAACCCTGAGCGCTGTATTAGGCAAAACAACGGGGGAGACATTGTACAACCTAATCAGAGGAGTGGACGAGAGGAGATTAGAGAATGACAAAGAGAGAAAATCAGTGAGCTGTGATATCAACGTTCGCAAGCACCTTCTTCCTGTTACCATAATTCTTAACGACCTTTTTAGTACGGTATTCGTTTCCAGAAGAATGAAGAGGTCAAAGTTTTCCTGGAACAAATGGCAAAGGAAGTCGCTAATCGATTAGATGCGATCCAACGTTGCGGGCGTTCAATCACACTCAAAGTCATGAAGCGGGATCCTACTGCTCCGGTTGAGCCTCCCAAGGTGAATGATCAACAATCATTTCATTTACATATCATAACAAGGAACCCGGTAGTTCTTGGGACACGGTGCTTGCAACGTGTTCAATAAACAGATGACCTTATCTGAACCTGGAGGGCGACTTATAGCGACAAGCGATGAAAAGAGCATAGCGGACCATGCATGGAGATTGTTGAAGTCGTTGAACTTTGACCCGAAGGAGCTGAGAGGACTGGGTATCCAGATTCAAAAGCTTGAGCCGAAGGACGCTTCCAACGTCAATTCTCACTATTCTGATAACCAGGGACAGGGGATGTTACCATTCCTCAAGAACAAGGTTGGGGGAGACGATACAACCAATTTCAACTCGAGGTCGGCACACCCCGTTGATACGACAGGCTTAGACGTTTCGAGAAGAGATGAGCCAAATGATCTACCTTCGTTTTCTCAAGTCGACTATTCCATTTTCGATGCCTTACCTCAGGAAATCAAGCAAGAATTGGAGAGCGAATATAAGCGTCGATCTATCTCGCCGTTCGTGTCTGCGCCTCCGGACCCTGCTCCTGACCAACCTGCTGGGAAGATTATTCCCTTTGCATTAGGTGCTGCCAGACGGGAAAAACTACCGACGATACCTTTATTCCCTCGTAAAGCGTTGGGTGGTCCCGACGTTCGACGAATAACAGCACAACTAAATCCTCGGCGCTCATCGTTGTCGCCCCGAAAGCCCAAGTACAATCGGTACACGAAACTCCCCGGCCTCGCATCTTGGAAAGTTCCAGCCAGCGAGTTGTTGAAGCTCGATATTGACCCTGATGTCTTTGCTGTCCTGCCAAAGAATGTTCAGCGAGAGCAAATAACCGCTGCGCGTATGTTGAAGTCTTTGGGATACATTCCTCAAAGGGCCGATGAACGTGTTGATCTGCGTCCTGTGGAGCCTGATCCCGGAGAAGTGACTTATCTTCCACCTCCAAGAGCGCGCTTCGTGCAGCCTCCAACGTTGAAGCAGGCAGGTTCGATCCCTGGAGATAAATTATACTTTGTCGACACAGATGATGTGCAAAGGGTCCTCGAACAGTGGGTTTTTCGATTCAAACTATATTCTCCCAACAAGCAAGATATTGCATTTTTTGCAAAGTGGCTGGTGAAGAGCGTGGATAGGGCACAGGCGGGAGATGAAGGGCTCCTTCGGGCTGTGGCGGTCATGAAATGGTGGCTGGTCTTGTTAAAGAGATGGTGGGGTAAATATGAATATGGGTTTGGCTACGATGGAGGTGAGGAAGATCCCGAGGAGGAGAGGAGGGCGAATATCGGGCAGGCTTGGTGGAATGCTTTTCGGGAAGTTAAGGAGCAAATGGATGCTGTTTGCAGACGAAGGTTTGGAGGAAAATTATCGCTACGGTCAAGTGCTACTTAGAGCGTCGACCTATCCGGCTAGATAGAATCAGCTTTGACAATGCTTGACATACCCCTGATATGGCTTCAGCGAACCCAACAAGTATCCTGCAAAGGCGCGACAAGACAGGGTTATCGACAAATTAGATTGGGATAATAGTACTGTAAACAGTATACAACTACTCGAAACCCGTCCAACCCACCTTCCTCTGGACACCAATGTTCTGTGTGAGGGGCTGCAGATTTGTCATGTCAAACAAATGACGCATCGTTGGCCGTCCGTGAGGACAGTTCCATGGTTGATCTATTGTACCCATGTGTGTAACGATCTGTGGCCAACAGTCAGTACATTCCGAAAGCAAGCGAACTCTCAACGTACCGTACTCATTTGACTTTTGTTCAATGGCATACCAATCATGAAACTCTTGCGACACGCTCGCATAGCGAACATTGCTCGTGCTTTAGAGCATCTTACCATTTGTCCCGTAGGACGGTAATGCAACAGTTGAATGAGTTCCTCTAAATCTAAAAAAATAGTTGACATGATTTTGATCAGAATCCTTGTTCGAAAAAGTAACCAAACATTGATGCATCGACTCACCGCGCATATCGAATACTGTACTTTTACTGACAGGTTGAGCAATGAGTCTGAGTTTCCGATGTACGCGGCTTTGAGGATTGTCATCGACCATTTCAATATCTTCTTCTTCTTCCTGAGCATCGCTAACTACTTCCAATTCGAAGCCGTTGAGTCTTAGGACGTCGAGATTCTCCAACGCAACCAGTTCGTCAGAAGCAGTGAGCTCTAAAGGTCGAGGGCTAGGTAATTCTCAGTGTGATAATCCTACGGACTATACAATGAACACATACTGCAACAATGTCTGACTTTCAATGTTTGTCGTTTGCTGAAGCGTTTCAAAGTTGTATTTCTCGTCTGCTGCATGTTGATCCACGATGAATAAATCATCCAAAAGTGATTCCTCCAATTCTTGTTCTGTCCCAGATTTCTTCCGTCTTCGCACAATAATGAAACCCAGGTTGAATTGACCCAGTACTTCCATTTCCTTGAAGTCTTCCTTGCTGATAACTCGGGAAAGAGCAGCTTCGGAGTTCTGTGTATCTGTAGAGGACACTCCTGCGTCATCAGACAATGATGAGGATGTCTTTCCCAGTTTGTTGACGAGTTCTCGCTTTGATTTTTCACCATGCAAGTTGGGATGTAAGGTCGCCCAACGCTCCGCGAGTTTTGGGACATCTAAACGTAGCTTGACGTCCCCGACGGACGACTGTGAGGCTTCGGTGCGAATGACCTCTGGACGATGAATAGGTTCATTTTGGGTTTGAAGGTGATTGTCATCAGAAGAAAGGAGGGAATAGTTATTTTCATCCAATGTCAAATCAATCATTTCAGATGTTTTGTCATTGACGTCCAGGATTAAACTAGAAGCGGGAGGAGTGGTGATACGAGTGGACACCGAAAGAGTGGAGGATGAAGAAGTTTTACGAATACTTCTCGCAGAAGCAATGAACAAGTCATCGCTTGTATCTACGACTATGGAACTTTCGTTTTCGTCTTCGTCTTCGTCAGGTAGAAAAAGGGCTTGGGGAGGGTTATCTATTTGCATTTCCTCCGTTTCGTCTTTGTCCTCTTCTTCCTCCGGATTCTGATTGCTACAGTCCTCTGTTTTCTCTACCTCTGCCTCTTTCTCATCATGTTCGTCTTCTCCCGTATCTGACGAATCATACACTACCCGACTGCCACTCCTCGCAAATCCAGCGATTTGGGATCGCATTTCTTGCCGATTAGTTTTTCCCCGAAAGTTGTCGGGGAATTTGGCCTGCGGTGACGTCGATACCAGTCGCGCAACCTTGGCGTTGACACTATGCCCACCCGAAGCGACTTTCTTCGTCTGTCCTTGTCTTTTCTGGTTGTCCTCGCCACTGATTTCTTCATCTGTATCGTCTTTATTAGCCACTTCGGATTTTCGCTTCTTCCGAGGAGGTTCCATTTGGCTTTTTGTATGTTGCGCAAGAATGGGATAGACAGATTTGGGTGGGGCACCCGCGAGACCTGCGATCTTGGGAGATTGCATACTCAGGTTTACAGGTTCGCCGAACGAATTCTTAGGTCGATTCCAGGAAGCCCCAATGGTGTTCATGATTACGGTGCGGGGTGGAACAGGAGGAGTTTCCATTGAGGACGGGGATGGCTGATCAGGGGGGTTAACCTCAATCGTTTTGGGTTCGTATGATACAGTGGGGATGAGAGAAATTTGAGGATCATCGATGCCCAGTGATTCTTCGGCCGCATCAGCGCTGGTGCCATGGAACGCATACTCTTCTGGACGAATGTCCGCTAGCCTACAGTCGACATCTCCGTATGACAACACTGAGGTCGTGGCGCCCGGCTCAACCGTCCCATCATCTTTGGCTCCTCCTATATCATGTGCTTGTGAAGCTTGAGTGTCTACTGAACCTTGCACATTGGCACTTTTTGTAAAGGGTAAGATGCCTTGATTGTGTGTCGTAGAGGTAATGTTCAACAATTGTGTACCGCTGACACCGTAGGTTGATCGAGAAGGAGAGAATAGATTATCGAGCGCATCCTGGATGAAAAACGTCTAAAATTTGAAGTTTTGCAGAAGCAACATACTCACCTTCATGCGGTCGCATAACTCTGCCTCCGCGTGAACAAGTATCGTTCTTTTATCCGGCGTTACATTCACGTCCACTGCATCTCCTGGTATGGTAAAGTCGGCCACAACGAAAGGAAATTGGCCCGAAGTAGCATTAGAAGGAATGAATGTGCGGTAGATGTCGTTGATAGCTTTTTGTATCTCGGGTCAACTTCAGTCCTTTTAAGAGGATAGTCAATCTGTAGGAAAACCTACTTTGCTCAGCGTACAAGGACGGCCGTTCACATAGAAGAACTGCCGATCAGTCGTACTTCTAGCACTGCCGCCCGATCGAGGTGTTGATCCTGAGCTAGGTATAGGTGTAGGAGAAGATATGAGACCCTTGACGTGAATTTTGAAGGTATCCTCTCTCAACTCGACGTCTTCCTCAACTCTTGATTTTCCCTTAACTTTTCTTCCTGTGATTCTACCATCGAAGGTACCCTCGGTGAGTATGGCTAAATAGTGAAGGAGGAACCACTCACCTCGGAACTTCAAACTCCAAATCTAAGTCAATCACTCCACCTAAAGCCTTGGGACCCCATAATGCTGTTGTACCCGTGCGAACTGTACGAAGTGAATCGGCTCCAGCAGGAGAGGGGGGGAGGGGTAGCGATATGTGGGTTGTTTTAACCCTGCTCAAAGGAGTGTTCATTATTGGCATTACTATATAGCTTCAGAAATTGTAGAGATACCCTTTGTCTGGTTGATTCGTGACAGAAAATCGAACGGCCTTGTCAGAACCCAGTCCGCAGCAAGGTCCTAACGCATAGGCATTGAGAAGAGCCAGAGCTTTGCTAAATTCACGCTTGATGTTTCGTTCAAGTTCTTTCCGCCGAACAGGAAGAGGTGCAAAGAGAGATGTTAGCAAGACTGCGGTTCCACGCTGGATTTCAAAGCATGATTGGTCTGGATAATTAAGGGCATTGTTACACGACGGACCTGTTTTACGCCTTTTGCCCTTGACTTGACTTCCCCTCGCTTATCAAGCTCGAGTATGGAACCCATTGGTGCCTTGTCTGTCGTCGCAGTGGTTACCGTTACGCTTTCGCATAGAGCACATAGAGATGACAAGGCTTCTCCACGAAATCCGAAAGATGTGAGAGTCATAAGGTCATGGAACGCCGACAGCTTAGAAGTGTGGTGCTTTCGACCTATTAGATATTCAGTCTATGCAAGAGAGAGAATCTGGGTGATATTCGTACCAATACTGTCAAAATCTCTCTCAGATATTCCACTTCCGTTGTCGATGACTTCAATGCTCCTGAGACCGCAATTCTTGAATCGAACGTCTGCGCGATGTTAGCGAAAGGGAAGATAGGGAACAAGGGGTAGTCACATACCGATGTTGGTCGCTCCGGCATCCAGGCTGTTCTCGACGAGCTCCTTCACGGCCGTCTGGAGATCTATTACCACTTGTCCGGAAGTAAGACGGTGAACAGAGCTTCCTTCAATTGCTTTGATAGCGCCGTGACTATTGAAGCTCGATTCCGGTGTTGGAGGACTTAAAAATTCAGACATAATCACATAGACGACATATGCACAGAGAAACAAAGAGGAAGATGTGCAAAGAGGAACGGTAAGTCACGTCCCGTGACTAATTAACCGCAACGTTGCACTTGCAGTCTGAGTCTGTTACAGATGATTCGACATTCGAAGATTGAAGATATATATTTGACATTGACAATACACATACAATTATTACAGCCACGTATACGCATCGAGTCTATAAAATTACAATACAGGAAAGAAAACGAAAACACTAATGAAATTCATACACAATTAACCAGAGCACATCAGGCAAGCTTCTTTGTTCTCGATCGAGCAAAGGAGTTTCGCCTCCTCGTATTCTCGCTCTTTCTGTCGTAAAAGCGCAGCAGCGAACTCTGGGTCGGCCTCGGCCGCCTTCTTCTGTGTCTCATCGAGGGACAAACTTTCTAATGATGGGCTTACATCGGAGGCGGAAGTGATCGGGGACGGGCTAACAGAGATGGAGGACATAGATATGGAGGGTGTTGAGGTGCCGGAGGACGAAGATGAAGCAAAACTATGCTCAGCGGGAGCCAAAGCAACCGCGATAGGTTTCGAGGGGATTAAGTTCACCTTCTTCTCAGCTGCAGCTTTGGCCTGGTGCATTTTGGCGTCCTTTAACACGGCAGCATCGACAGTAAACTGAATTGCTTGAGCTGCAGGTTTTGTCCTCAAGTAGTACATGCCAGTCTTCAATCCCTTCTTCCATCCGTAGAAATGCATGCTCGTCAATTGACCCATAGTTGGCGAGGCGAGGTGAACATTCAAACTCTGACTTTGGCAGATAAACGCGCCACGGTCAGCAGCAAGATCGAGAACCTTCTTCTGTGAGATCTCCCAGACAGTCTTGTAAATAGACTTGATGTTGTCGGGGATAGCAGGAATGTTTTGGACAGAACCGTGGTGGGCAATAAGCATGTTTTTCATGGCATCATCCCAGAGGCCAAGGTCGACCAAGTCCCTCAGCAGCCAAGGGCAGACAACCTGGAATTCCCCTGCAAGGACACGTCGAGTATAAAGGTTGCTAAGAAACCAATCAGTACAATCGACCATAAATTGACCGCACATACTAACCTCGTGTAAGGCTCAAAACATTCGTTGAAGCCGAGCATCTGACTTGTAGAGGCAGTAGGCATTGGTGCAGTAAGCAGCGAGTTCCTCATTCCATACTTAGAAATGTTCTCCTTCAATGTGTTCCAGTCCCAGAGATCGGTAGGTGTAACACCCCATAGATCAAACTGCAATTGCCCTTGCTGAGCAGGACTACCCATCCACGTCTCGTATGGACCATCCGTCTTCGCCATTTCGCAACTCGCCTCACAAGCACCATGGTAAATTGTTTCGAAAATCTTCGTGTTGAGTTCCTTGGCTTCGGGCGAGTCGAAAGGCATCTTCAACGCCATGAAGGCGTCAGCGAGACCTTGAACACCGATGCCAATGGGACGGTTACGCATGTTAGA
Source organism: Lentinula novae-zelandiae (assembly GCA_027921425.1). NCBI lineage: Eukaryota > Fungi > Basidiomycota > Agaricomycetes > Agaricales > Omphalotaceae > Lentinula > Lentinula novae-zelandiae. Next base: position 71,641 of record MU823363.1, read on the forward strand.
TCGACGGGCCTCAGGAATGGGGTAGTAGTTGCGATCAATGACGCGATTGAGGTTGAAAGCGACCGTCTTCGTAACATCATGGAGTTTCTGGAAGTCGTAGAATGATTTTCCAGATGCATCCTTCACTATGTAGGTTGGAAGGGCAAGGGAAGCAAGATTACAGACAGCAGTTTCATCCGGAGAAGAGTATTCGACAATTTCAGTGCAGAGATTAGATGATTTGATGACTCCGAGGTTCTTTTGGTTAGATTTCGCTGAAAAGATTCTCAACCGAAGGCAAAGCCAGTAAGCTCAACGACATACCATTACAAGCATCCTTATACAGCATGAAAGGGTTCCCAGTTTCAATCTGAGCCTCCAGAATGTGATACCACAATTTCTGAGCGGGGATGGTTTCGCGCGCGCGACCTTCCCGCTCATAGCGTTCGTAAAGGACTTCGAACTCATCTCCATAAACCTCATGAAGACCAGGGGCTTCACTAGGACAGAAAAGAGACCAATTACCACCACCTTCGACGCGTTTCATACTGCGAAGACGGTTACACAATCGTAAATCGAAAATGGCGTGAAAAAAACGTACAAGAGATCCGGAATCCATAGAGCATAGAATAAATCACGAGCGCGCACTTCCTCCTTGCCATGATTCTTCCTCAAATCGATCATCGCGAAGATATCAGCATGCCAAGGTTCGAGATAGATAGCAAAAGCCCCAGGACGCTTGTTACCACCTTGGTCGACATATCGTGCAGTAGCATTGTACGCCCGAAGCATTGGCACAATACCATTCGAGTACCCATTCGTGCCGGCAATGTAAGAACTAAGAGCAGGCAGAACGTATGGGTAAGGAGGAACATGTACAAAGGAGTGACAACCTACCCAGTGGCCCGAATGTTATGTATGCTAATTCCTATGCCACCGGCCGATTTGCTAATCAAAGCACAGTTTTTCAGGGTATCGTAGATACCTTCGATAGAATCGTCTTTCATGCAAACAAGGAAGCATGAGGACATTTGAGGCGAAGGGGTACCGGCATTGAAGAGAGTGGGAGTGGCATGAGTGAAATATCGCTCGGACATGAGGTTGTATGTTTGCAAGACATGCTCGATATCGTCTCCGTGTATCCCAACCGCGACCCGCATGATCATATGTTGTGGGCGCTCAGCAATACGACCGTTAAGGCGGATGAGGTAGGACCGTTCCAAGGTTTTGAATCCAAAACTGTCTCGGGTTTGAGCTAGGATAAGGTAGCACATTGGTCAAGTACGCACTAATTATAGCTGAAATCACGATTGTAGATAATGGCTGAGTCGAGAATTTCCTTGTGCGCCATGACCGTCCGATAAGTTTCTTCTGATACCATCGGGGCTGATTTGTTTGTCTTGGGGTTGATATATTCATAGAGGTCAGTGATGACTGAAGAGAAGTTTTTCTTTGTTTCTTTGTGCAGGTTTGAGACGGCAATGCGGGCTGCAAGGATAGCGTAGTCAGGGTGTCTTGTTGTGAGATAGGCTGCAGTTTCGGCAGCGAGGTTCTGACAAAGGCGTAAGATCAAACATGATTTGGACGGGAAAACACTAAAGACTGACATCGAGCTCCACTGTAGTTACACCTTGATAAACACCTTGCACAACTTTTTGCGTGACTCTGAAACGCGACTTAGAACATATTCGAAGCAGCACAAGAAGACGCACTCGATGGGGTCCACGTAATTCATGTCAAGCCCGTAGCATAGCTTGTCGATGCGGGAAGTTATCTGAACAATACAAGGTGAGGAAAAGCGCGTCTGTGGGATGATAAACGCGTACCTTATCGAATTGAATGCGTTCCTTGCGTCTGTAGTATGAGGAAAATGAATAACCATCGTTCCGTGTTTCTTAGAGAACACCCTTACCCATCTGAAATGAGAGTGATGTTTCAATGGATCGTCGAAGGAATATTAGAAAGAGACTGACCGCGTTTGAAGACGTACGCCATGTTACTCATAAAAAAGGGAATGGCGCGCAAGAAAGAGATAGATTGGTGAAGGAGGAGTGGTTGGTTATGGGAGGTCCTGGTATAGGGAGAAAAAGCAAAACGCTCTTATAAATTATCTGTGACCGTGACGGCACGTGTATCACGATTAGACATTCAACAAGGTCATTCGGGACCAACATGGGCGATCAGGAATTATACAGTCCTCAAAAAAAGGCTATAATCTCGGAAAAGTCACCGTTGCACATTCTACGCGGTAAGACGCGTTTATCTTGAGAATAAACGCGTCTTACTTTCTTTTTTCCCCTCAAAGCACGTTGTAGCACGTTGTTTGGATCTATATTCGACTTTCAGTGATAGCACTTTCAATGTCACTTCAACGACACCATGAGTCAAGATGATTCAGCCTAAGTATATTACGGATCTGTTGTTACGGAGCAAATCTTTCGGCAACTTTCGGGGAATAAAAATGTATTCAACGAGTAAGAAAAGGAGAAAGGGAAATTGCACGACTTAAACAAGAAAAAGTTTTAGCTCAAGCAGAATAATATAGTGATTCATCCTCGTCTCTATTCATCATTTCACACTGCTAAACTGTTGACCTTGGAAGATTTCATTGGAGGACCGTTCGGAAAGACCTCCCGGAAGAATACAGGATGGTACTTCATCCCCATCTCAGGATGGTTCTTAACCTTGTAGGTCAGCCTCGTCAAGCCCGCGAGTTGCTTGTCCATGTTCGAATACACCCCTGAAATAAAGGTGAGATCAGAATGTCGAAGGGAGACCATGCTCACAGTTTACTGGTCGGTCCAGCTTCCGTTGCCGGGCTTTATACATCTCCCACACCTCTTGCGGAACTAGTAGACATGAAAATCGGCAAGTTTAGTTGAAAATCGAAGCTTGAAAACTTACATTGAGGATCGGCATCTGCGAGGCGCACATACATGGATACATTTGAGAAGAATGGTACAGAGTAGCGGACTTCGGGACCCGGAGGCGATAAAACACGATGAGAAGTTGCCATACATACACCGCGAGTTACTTTCTCGAGGGCTACATTCAAGAGATTATTTAGGCAAAAGTTTTAAAAAAGTCGGGACTCATCACCTCTTCCTAAGTTTACCACAAAAGTTCCATCGACAGGGGGACAGGCGAGCCATTCTCCGGATATATTCCTGACCTCCAGTCCTGCAACATTTGAAGCTTGCAATAACTGTATCAAACGTCGAGTCAAAAACTTAAGAAGTCGGGTACAATGATGTATGCTTACAAATGTCAGAAACCCACGATCCTCATGTGAGTCTATACCCGTTTCCTTGGGATTAGAAGGGTCAGTAGGAGGAGGGTATCGCATGAGCTTCACACGAGGTTGCATCTTCATACGGTCCTTGTCGAACCACTGCTCAAAGGCAGCTGGATCTAAGCCTAATGACTCAGCGATCAAGGAGGCAAAGTCATAAGATAAGCTTTCGACTTGTTCGTAATAGTCCACTAAGGCAGCCTTGAAGCCTGGTAGTACTTCTTCGGGAGGCCACTGTCAATTGAGTCAATTGGTGGAACGAATGTACATGGTTGAAGGGAACCAACCAATCCCGGTCCATCCTGCTTCGTCCACTCTGGACACCCATCCGCCAGCTTGGAATCTCTATCCGCCGCAAACGTGAATTGCTCCCTTGTTTCAGAGATCGGTGATGGTCCTTCTGTCCCAGACCTCGCATGTACGACTCTCTGTCCACCCACATTGAAGTACCCAAGGAAAGCTGGGCTGCAGGTAAAATCGACGCTATCTTTCATTTCCTGAGGCAGTTCGAAGAACTTGGGTGCGTAAGCGATTACTTTGTTGACTGTGTCCATCGATACGGAGTGGTTAGAAAGGTAGAGGAAACCGATGTTGATGAGTATGTCCCGGAGGCTTGCAAGAAACGCATCTCTTTCGGGCCCAGGACGTTGGGATTTGGTGTAGTCGAGGGTAGGGATGGAGGAGTAATGCGTCGGGGTCACCGTTGTTGTCATCGTGGTGCTATACATCAGTGTACATACAGATTAGGTTTGCATAACTCATCATGCCACGACGGGTTATAAGCAAGGTGTATGAGAAATAGTCCCATGAAACACTGTGGCCCAACGTCCATGAGAATCATAAGCTCCGGGTTGTCATATGAGCTGTACAGGCACTAATACCAGGATGCAAGCCAAAAAGACTCTCTGCCAGGTAAGTTCGAAAAATTGTGTGAAGAAATTGAGATGGTGCCTTGAAATTTGAGAATACGTAGTTCGATGCGTGTAGGAGTACAGTTAGTGCCGCGGGAACGTAGGAGTCTGAGTGTTCTCGGGACCGTATTCGAAGGGAATATTGGTCCTGCGGTTCTCGGGGGAGATGTCATTTATTGTACGGATATTGGATGGAAGGATTTCAGCGGTAATGAGCTGGGCCAGTTTCATTCGCACGATAAGCACAACCTCGACCTATTTTCACCCACACTAGTAGATTCAAGTGACTTCAGTTTGGATTCTAGAGCCAACAGCTAGGCGGAGAGGCAGGTCGTGTCGTGGTGAACGGTGAGCATAAACTCCTATACAATCGCCAGTGCCACGGCCCGCCCACGCTTGCTGCACATCACGTGTGCTCCAGTCGTTGAAGAACCCTTCATAACCTGTCTGACTTGAATTTCTTTTTCATGTTAGTCAACCGGTTGGCTCAGAAACTAAGGAAACTACCTCAGACCACTTCGTAACCTTCAACGGCTCAAACATCCACCGAATTTCCGTATTTGCATTTGCTTCCGAATCGAAGCCTTCTAATTATGCAAACCGATACCCCACACGCTTTGGAGTACGCCCCTCCAGATGTGCGATCTCCGTCTCCAACGAGCTCAGTTGGGAGCAGTCATCCCGAGGATCAGACATCGTTATCCGATTCCGAAGGAATGCTCAGTCAACCGCAATTTGAACAGAAATGGGAGAGTAGAATTGGACTGGGACAGCCATCGCACAGGGAGCTCGATGCAATGAAAGATCCCTTAATCGCAAGACCGGTGCCTGGTTCTGAAGAAGAAAAAAGTATGTTTCTGCAACAGATGTTTCACTTTCGTCTTACTCAGTACCTAGTGGCTTTTGAAAGGATACTTCGAAATCTTCGCCATGAAGTGAACCTCCTTCACGAGAATGAGATGTTCGAACAGACTATTCTTCGAGGGTCGAAAGCCGCAGCAGGGACGCCCATATACACGCGCGACATCGATGCGATTATGAACAGTATGATGGGACCGTCATCCTCGACTGTCGGCTTCCCTAGTGCGACCTCAACTCCTTTTGCGGCTCCCTCACGATCCCGGCCAAGACCTTCGACATACCATCCATCTGCCCATACAGATATGACGAACGGCCCTTGGAACGATCCCGAGGTGACTCGAGGCGAGTTCGGAGCAGGAATGGACTCTTTCGTAGGGGTCGCGAATAATAATATTCCTATGGATCCCATAGGCAATATGATGATGATGCCACACCCACCTCCTTCGGCTGACTTTGGTCCTACAATGCCGGGGTCTGGGAGACGGAATAAAGGACAAGCGAGCAGGAGATAATGAGTGGAATTAAACAAGGTTACGCGTCAGGAGATGGCTATCACACTTCAGGCGGTGTATCATTCTGCTTTTTGTAGCATTCTCATGTAACAATACAGAAGCACATACTGGATCATGCGGTCGTAATTATAAGCTTCGTACCGCTGGGTTGTTTACGCTACAGCAAATTCGAAAGCCCATGTCGTCGTAGTGTCGGTCTGGAAAATTGGAAAAGAAACTGAATTTCCAGTGTATGCATGTCCTACAACCCCGAGATTGGTTGGTGCGCCGACGTTACCAGTATGACTGCCCGTGAAAGAAAATTGGAACGTTGTTATATCGAGAGTTCCGGATGTTGGGAGACCGACAGAAGAAAGCGAGCTGACAGTCACTTGCCAAGTACCTAGTGATTGTTTGTGAGCTAGATGAGGCGAGATGATCGTTATCTGGTCATTAATTCAGACAAACCTATAACTTGACGTCCCCCGACAAGGATACGAACTTTGTCGGTCCCTACAGTAGCGTAGGAGTCCATCAGTCTATCGATTGAGCCAGTCGTAGCGACTCTGTGACCAGTCATCATCTGATTATAGTACTGATAAACCTGGTAGTCTGATTTTGCGCAAGAGGAGAATCACAGCCATCTCTTGTTAGAATTGGAGTTTCACTGACCTCCATTTGTCCAATATCCCGTCGCTGTAGCATCAGTGGGGTCCGACTTCCATAATAAACTTGCGAAGAAGTCGTGTAGCTCGGTTCCACTGAGCCAGTTTCCACGTAATCCTGGAACATTATATCGTTCGAGACGCGAAATCCACCAAGCAGATCCTCCAGGGCATTGTTCTGCAAAGACTCCATATTCATCAATGACTATAGGCTTCGTTGCGAGGCCGTGCGAGCTCAACATAGAATCCAAGATGGGTACGTTGGTCTGCAAGTCATCATTCACGTCTGCAGTCTACGAAGAAGTTGAGTACTACGTTTGTGAATTGTAATGCATGTTAGAAATAGCGTACACTTCCTTCCAAATGCCAGACGTAAGCATCTGGAACTGTATCGTCGCTAGCGATTTGTGCGAGGAATGTAGTCCACCTGTAGCAATTGGCTGTTAGAAAGAAAATAGTATGACGATCTGACTATCAAACGAACATACCATGTGTTGGTTGTTTCTGGTGCGCCCGCGAGTGTTGGCCCAAATAATTGAACAGTGGTTCCAAGCGAAGCCCTGCGTTAGTGCGACGTCGCGCTTCCAGTGTGCAGATACAGGAGACAGATTGGAGCAGCATACCTGAAAGCCTCATAACCTCGGCTCCACATGGTAAGCCATTGCTCCTGGTCTACAACCGTCAATCACGTTAATAGATCTCGTGAGCCTTGCTAGGCCTTACTTCCGTTCCAGAACAACGTTCCCGCATCTGGCTCGTTCCAAATATCAACAGCCAAGTCGGTAAACATGCTATTTGAATTGATCCCTGCGATGACGTTGACGATAAAACTATCATAGTTATCCCAGTCTCCATCATCTCCTGGGAAGACTGAACCTGTAGGCTGCGTTCCATCCGCTCCCCATAGATCATTCAGCAACAGAATGAATTTCGCGTTATACCTGCGCGCTGTGTCATAATTGGATACGGCGGACTCGAACCGATTCTGAAGCAGGAAAACGTCCATGAGGCGTTATTGATTATACTAGAGAACTGAGGGTCTACCTTGAATTCTGTCAAACCAAATATCCACCCCCGTGCAGGCGCAGCAAGCTGGGCACCACTCCCCCGTCCATAGTTGAAACCCATGTCTAACCAAGTCAGCAACGGCGGCGCTAAAATGGGGAGCATGTTTTCTTACTCTCGTAGAACGAATCGGATATCTGCTCTGGAGCATCTGGAATGCCATATAAAAACCCTGAAGCCAGATGCATAGGGGTACCGGTGTTGTCAGCTAAATTCACCGTCGTGATTTGGTCCGTTGTTTGACGCGTCTCAAGGATGAGTGCATATGTATAACATGGGATTAGGGCGAACGCGACTACGGCTAAGACTGGGAGAAACATGGCTCTATACTCGTGTAGTGGTAGCGTAGTGGATTTTTATAGATGGGGTGCGCGAGGCTTCGCGGACCGCCAACAGTCAGATGAACAGGAGCAACTTGCGGGTCGAGAGGCACAAGTTCTTAAAGGAGATGTACATCATAGAGGCATAATACTTCAGAAAAAGCGAACAAAATCCGAGCCTATTACCAGCGAAGGATTTTGAAGTCACCACCGCAGTTATGTATGCCTTTGAAATTTAGTGAATGACCTCCTAGGACCATCCTGTGGGAGAAAACGAGCTTCAGATAGACAATTAACCATATGAAGATTAGACAACACAAGTGCATATGCATATGTAGGTTCAGTTTGCAAATTATACAGCTCTCATCCAGCAGTCTAAGTTACGCATCTACAGCGGTTACTGTTAAGGACGACGCCCTAAAGAAACACAGCTGTAGATACACAAACAAGCTATCGAGCATGTTGCTTGTTTTCATCATATGGAAAGTGAATTCGGGGAGGGAAACAAAAAGTGAACGGCGGTCCAGAAAGATTCTTACATACCGAGGTGGATCCTCACACCGCTTTCAACTTTCTACCTCTGAGGTAACCTGCAAGTTCTGATAATCCAAATGATTTGATGAATATCCCATCCTATGCAGAAAGAATGAGTAGAGTGAGATATGAAGCAGGCCGGGTAAGTAAACTCGCCAGGCTAGTTTTCCACAAGAACGTATCGAAGATCCAGCACAAGGAAGACTTATCACCAAGCCAAAACCATGCTCGAGGTTTAGAGTCTAAAAGCTCAGTTGCCACTCGACGAGCATACTGTACAGTCGGCATGGCGGTGACTACACAACGTCAAATGTCAAATACTTGATTAGAGGATGTCATTCACCTTGCGATATACCGACACGCTTCTGAAGGAGAATCTGTTCAATCGGCCTGTACAATGAATCCTCCGGCAAGAAAAGAGGTCTTGAGATGTTGCTTGTGACACCACCAGTAAGTAGCTATTATAGCGGATGCACGTAAAGCACCATACACAAATGCGGACAACAGCGTATTCGTACATTGACCACTTTTATACTAAGGTCCCAGGGTCAACCCGTGCCTAGCAATGACAAAACCACGCCAACTTACTTGAACGGCGCCAACTCTACGCGTAGCGTGTTGCTTAGTGCATGCACCGCGGCTTTGGATCCATTATATGACGCGCTGAAGGGAAGGGGGAAGATACCTGCGATACTGCCTACGTGAGCGACGCGTCCATTCCCAGACGTGATGAGAAGTTGAACAAATTCTTGAACCATAGCTATAGCGCCATAAAGATTTACTTCGAAGAGATTTCGAGCGGCATTCATGTCCATGTCGCTTACAGCCATTATACTCCCTGTCACTTCGAAGGTGAGGACATCGGATATGGCTGACTAGATTCAAAACCTGCCTTGTCCTCTATAGATGCAGCATATGAATAATGATGGAACCGGGGACCATGATAACAGGACTCACGCATTATTGACCAGAATATCGAGTTTTCCTCCAGTCATCACGCTGAGTTTATCGCGAGCATCGCGTATGCTTTCGATTTTCGTGACGTCCAATTTCAGTACGGTAATCCCAAGTCTCTCCAATTCCACCATCGATTCAAGGTTTCGGGCTGTGGCAAAGACACGTTCCCCTGCAAGTGGAATACAAGAGCTCCAGAGCGCTCGTATACCAGTTCAAAACTACCAGGCGTACCTCGAGAATGAAATTCTTTGGCTAACGCGTGCCCTATACCGCCAGCGCTGCATCCGGTTATCAAGACAGTTCTCTTGACAGTTGGAGATAGGATGATGTTCTTTTGAACACTACGTGCAGCAAAATCATCTAACCCAAACTGTCTGGCCATGATTTTATCCTGTGTGGTAAAGGAAAAGTAAGCTTCAGCCGAGAGGCACTCAGCGTCGAGGATACATACGAGTAGGGTCTTCGGAAAAAAGGTATTCAAAAGCCAAGACACTGTGGTCATGTTTGCAAGCCAGAACCATGCTCTAGGTTTAGGTTTCAGGACTTCCGATGCGACTTGCTGAGCATATTGCACTGTAGGCATTGCCTTCACTGTGGAATACATGGATGAATTGTGCTGTGAGTGGGATTGAGATAAACATTGAGGAATGCCATGTACCTTTGGACATCTGCAACCGTTTCTCGTGATATAGTTGTTCCATAGGCTTATAAAGCGAACTATCTGGTAGTGACTTGGAGCGATGGATATTGCTTTTGACTGCGCCAGTGATGAGCTGAAAGACATGGTTAAAAATCTAGTAAAACTATCAGGAACGAACATACATTGACGACCTTGATATTGCTGTATAGGTACACGTTAAAACACATGACATGGACAACAAGTAAGAGACTTACTCAAAAGGTGCCAGCTCTATCCGCAACGCATCCGCGAGTGAATTCAGCGCAGCTTTACTCATATTGTAGGCGCCGTTGAAAGGGAAATGCACAACCCCGCTGATGCTACTGGTCTGCACAATGCGAGCATCATCAGAAGCTAGCAGGAGCGGCAGGAATTCCTTAATCATGGACATGGGAGCAAAGTAGTTGACTTCGAAAAGAGCTCTGAGCTCATCCAGATCCAAGTCAGTTATGGCACTGGGTAGTGCTGAATTTTGAGGAGGTTACAGACATTTGAGGGTGAAATGTATAGAGTATTAGGCTTGCCTTGTCCACTGAGAATCCATGAGTATGCATATTGAATTTTGGAGTTGGAAAAGACTTACGCATTGTTCATCAGGATATCGAGCTTTCCGCCAGTCAACGAAGCAACTTCTTCGACAGCCGTTCGTATACTGTCAATCTCGGATACATCCAATTTCAGCAAAACCACACCCTCAAGCACTTTCAATTCAGACATAGATTCCGGACGTCGAGCCGTTGCAAAAACTTTGAATCCTGTTTTGCATGTCGAAGGCGTAAGTAAGCATTTTTGAATCATTCAGTGCGAACGAGACACACCTCTAGAGTGGAATTCCTTGACAAAAGCATGGCCGATACCACCAACGCTGCAACCAGTTATCAAAACACTTCTTTGTCTCATGGTGGTTGACTGGTTAGTGTGGGCGAGAAAAATATTTACGCGTACCTTGGTATACATAGGTCGAACTTATACACATTTGTTGCGTTCTCGGTGTTCTCGGTATGTAAGTGATTTGAGTAGTTTAGTTTCACAAGTCCGCATTTATTTTCGTGGAGACCAACACCAGTCCCTTCATCGTATCGAGGACGAAGCCCGAGCTCGGGGCCTCGGGCCGGCTGTTATCTACTTCCGAGTCTCCCGAACAACTTCCAAGTTTAGAAAGTTCTTGAATCTTATTGCAACATAATCATTGAAGTCATGTAAGCCGCAAAGTTCATAACCTGCTCTCAACCGCTTTCGGGGAGAGAATATGCCTCTTGAGCCCATCCCGTTAAACGATGGAAACAAGGTGAATATCGCGAAGTAGTAGCCCACTGTTATATTGACGTTGGCCTTGACAGATCCCAAGCATTGCCTATGGGACAGGCTCCAAGATGAAGTTTCACGACATCACACAATACATTGAACAAGCCATCGAAACTGGCTTCTCCCATATCGATACCGCAGTGTGTGCGTCTTCGTTGTCTTCACCTCTCAACTTTCTCCATGCCCATTATGTTATTCATTGATGCAGTTTATAAAACCGAGAAATTTGTTGGGAGAGCTATCAAGGAAAGCGGACTAGCGCGTTCGGAATTATTTGTCACGACCAAGTATTTTGGAGAGGTGCCCGTTCAGAAGAGTGTTAGAGAGAGTTTAAAAAACGTGAATTTGTTGTTGAACAATCCGATATGATTAGTATCTTCTCTAACGCTAACGCAAAATTATATAGCTCGGTCTGCATTATTTGGACCTATACCTAATCCATCAACCTCGAATCATACCCAATCTTGTCGAAACGTGGAAAGAGTTCGAGAAAGTACAGCAAGATGGGTTGGCTAAGTACAGTGTCATTCTTCGACTCACTGTATATTGCGATACTGACTATATTGTGGGTCTTAGAAGCATCGGTGTCAGTAACGTTGTCGATGTACAACAACTCGAGAACCTTATCAAATTTTCCAGAATCAAACCTGCTGTGAATCAGGTAAGTCCTTTGGTTAATGCAGTGGAGAATGTTAGAAGGAAGCGCTCCTTCTGTTATAACATGACGGATGGACGCATACCTAACATAACGCTCTTCAGATCCGATTACATCCGTACAACTATCACGACATGAAACCAGTCATGGATGCATGTGCCAAGCATAATATTGTAGTCGAAGCTTACAGCAGTCTCTCGTACGTTCCCAATTTAATCGACTAATTAATATCTCTTCTCAAGAGGTTTCTATAATCCTGCAAAGCAGACCGATAACTACATATCCAGGTGGACCCGTTGACGTGCCTGTCAAAGCTGCCGCTCAGCGAATCGGTGCCACCCCGACTCAGGTAATCTTTTTGTGGGTCAAAGCAAAGGGGGCGGTTATTGTCACGTACGTTGACTTGTCCTATTTATTATCTTACTCCGTCATCCTCCTCTATTCGCTCTTCTAGAACCACCACTACCAAAGCTCATATGGAAGAATACCTTGCCGTAGCGGATTTGTGTGAGTACTACATATTGCAATTTAGATTCTATGAAACTAATTCGATGTCTTTTCATTCTTTGATTTGTTCCTTTCACTGCCATCAAACAGCTTCGCTAACTAAAGAGGAGGTTATCGCTATCGACACTGCAGGTGCTCAAGGACCCCCGTCTGACATTGTTACTAAACTACGTGCGACAAATACCAAGGAAAAGATTTTGGTAGCTCTGGTCGTAATGATGTTTGGGGTATATGGATTGTCCATGTTCGGACGGATGTGTCAATGAGGGCTACTACATGGAGAACATGTTCCAGAAATATGGGTAACAAACAAAAATCTACAGAACAATGATGATATCTATCTGTTGAAGGTCGCAGAAGGTAAGATAGTAAAATGCATTTGAGGGGCCTTCATCTATGCGCGATCATAACCGAAAACCCACAACGCGCGAAGCAACGGCACGAGTGAGCCCTAGCCAATCTATTCAGAAGCGACGCTCTTCTGTACTGCGTAGACACCGATGAAGAAGGCGTGGTCTTACATGCTCGCTCATTATACGGGGACATTCGTCCACCGCGCTGCGCACGATACCACTTTCGACACCTGCAAGGTCATTTCCGCGAGATGTTCCTCGGTATCATTGCTGTGGAAATAGGTCCCATCATCCGGAAACACGATTGTCCTTTCAACCTCGAGGATTACACGAATACGAGACGATCCTGAGTCTTGACCTACTTCCGTGATCGGATGAGTGTCTTTTGTCTGGTAACGGAAAAAGACGAGCGTGTCTGCCGGGTTTGGTAAAGTTGTAAAGTGCAGGCGGAATATCAGATGAACAGAACAACCTAGCGTTTTGGCTCGTGATTAGGCGGCGTCGAGCACGTAGACCACTTGCTACAGATTCGACAACTGGAATATGTCCCAGTTAGATACAAAAGGTTTTCAAGGAGTTAAATGTTCACACTGAGTCGTACTGAACGAGATAGATCCTCGATGTCCCTTGAGGCCTTGAGGAGCCAGTGAGAGGTGATAATTGGTATACGTCGTTAGTATCTACGTGGAGTCTCCATCCAAGGCATTGAGCAAGATGATTGGGCTAGATTGTAACTTCATTGTAGGAGATTGTAAGGAGAGGCTCGTGAAAGATGTGTAAGGAGGAGAGAGCTATCAGCAGATGGTGATGAGTGAATGCTATACTCCCTGGTAGTATATCGGTTAGTACACGCGCCTGTCATTTTCATCTTACCGCGCGAAAGCTGGGTTCGACTCCCAGCCAGGGAGGTAACTTTTTCCTAAACGTAGATTCTTTCTCTTTTCCAACGTTTCGGTATGATCGTTGGTTATGTCCATGATCTCAACTTCCTGAGTACTGACGGCCAGCGGTTACAGTTAAACTTACTGCGCGTTTCTCAGTCTACACGTATATACGCGTCTCCTGACAGTACATGTCTTCTTCAATGATCGATTATCATCTATCCATCGATATTTGAATGCAGGCTGCGTTGGATCAACCCTAACTTACTGCTAAGCTTCTCTGCAGTTTCCTGCGGCGCAGTGCTATGTAGGAAAAAGAAGAGCGGCAAAACTCGCCGATGTTATACGTTTTCTTACGTAAGCATTTTAATGCAAAGCTGTATCGCTATAAATCGGATGAGAGGAAAGCATGTTACACAGGGAATCGCCTTTCCTTACTCCCACACGCGACTTTTCATACTCATCATTTTAACACCTTATTCGCAATGCCTCCGCGTTCAACTCAACAAAGCGGGCCTGCCCGAGGAGGCAGGGGAGGTAGTCGCGGTGGCGGCCGTCCTCCTCGAGCAGGCCCGCCTCAAATTGTTGGACGTGGGGCCCAGATGACTGGTGGAGGCGGCCAGCCCTCTGGGCTTCCTTCAGGTATTGTTACATACCGTATCTTTTCTTTAAGAATTCTGTGAAACAATTAATGGCATCTCCTGTTATTTCTCTGTTAAGCTCTTGTCAAAACAGTCGGTGTTCAACGAAAAGGATTTGGGACCATTGGCCGAAAAATCCAGGTTTTCACAAATGCCTGTGAGGCCATGGTCCCTGAGGGACTGATTTATCATTACGACGGTGCGTCATTATGCTCTTCATGGATTTCGATAAGCTGACAAAAATTTTGTCTAATGATCTTAGTCGGTGAGTGTCCCGATGAATTGTTTGCCACACAATTATGCTCATGTACACAATCTTGAAGCCATCGTCACTGAAAAAACCATGCCACCTCGTGTTGCTCATCAGCTGATCAAACAGCTGCAAGTTCAGCCAGAATTTCACCCTCCTGGAGCATACGATGGCAAGAAGAACCTATACATGACACATTTGATTGATTTTGGAGGTCGCGATTCTCGCGATGTAAGTGAACTACATGAACTCGGAATCCATTGATTTCTGACACCTTGTATATAAAGTATAATGTTGCCATGAATGGCAACTCTCAGCCTCGAGACAGACCCCCTCGTATATACAAGATACGGCTCACAAAGGTTGCGGTCCTTAACCCAGAGTAAGTCGCGTTCGGGTAAAATTTCTCGTTCCAAGTGATGACAACTAACATTGCCTTTTCTTCAGAGGCTTACAACGTTTTATCGATGGACAACAGTCGTTTAGTGAGGCTGATCAAGCAACTCTAGGGGTGTGTTGCGGTGATTCTATCTGCTTCTCCTCACTAATGCATGTATTCAGGCTTTGAACATTGTTATTCGCATGCTACCCATGCAAACTCACCCATACAATTCAAGATCCTTCTTTACTGACACAGAGGTTAAGAATGTTGGACATGGTTTTCAATTACGCCGAGGATACTTTCAATCGCTCAGGCCTGCAATCGGACGACTGCTCTTAAACATAGATCTTTCGACGGGGATGTTCTACAAGGATGGATCAGTGATAGATATCGCGCTTGAAGTAGTGGGCAACCGTGATCCAAACGCATTATCCATGGAACGGGGACTACCTAATAGCGTCTTCAGGGACTTAGAACGGTATTTGAAGAATGTTCGCGTTTCTGTCCGGCCAGCTGCTGCTGGCTCCCCTCCGCACATAGTCACAATCAGTTCTTTGACAAGGGAAGGTGCTAGCCGTATCATCTTCCAACAGAGGGATGGTACTTCGACAAATGTTGCTGCTTACTTTCGACAACTATCTGGCCGACCGCTCCAATATCCCAATATAATTTGTGCCAAGGTAAGTGTGTGGGAATTCCATCCTGTATCCTGTAGCTCACGGTTATCGTGTCCCAGACTGCCAAAGGAGCAGTGTTACCATTCGAACGTTGCACCATCGTGCCGGGGCAACTTGCCCGCATGCAGATACCCCCCGACGTCACCCGAGAGATGGTAGAGTTTTCTACGAAAAGGCCAGAAGATAGACTGCAGAGTATTAGGAATGGGTTCCGGGTTAGCTTTTGCTGCTTCATTGCGTTTGATGTATATCTACTCATCTCTCCTTCCAGGTACTCGCCTATGGTCAATCTGAATACGTCCGTAGTTTTGGCTTGTCTATCAATGAACAAACGTTCCCCATGACGATAGAAGCTCGACAATTACCTCCCCCACAGCTTCTATACGGTCAAGGAAGTAAAGATAAGGTTTCGGTGAGTCGTGGCACCTCTTTCGAGTCTGGTCTCAGTGTTGATAGTCTTTGTTTCCTTCTTTGTCATGCAGAAACCCCGCGACGGAGCGTGGAATATGTAAGCTCATCCCTGAACGTTGCACAAAAACCAGTTCTTCATAGGCGTTGTTGTACAGGATCGACAAGAAGCTATATAAACCAGAGTCTATCAATAGATGGGCGATGGTAGTATTCGATACTCGAACTCGTCAAGATACTGCCTTATCCGTGGTCCGATCTTTTATCGATGGATGTTTGAGTGTCGGTGAGTCTTTCGATGTTTCGATTGTTATTCCTTGTACTTATAGTAATTGGGAATCATTTCAGGTATTAATGTCGTAGAACGTGATCCGGTAATTGAATATGCGTCGGGGCAAGGCGGCATTCAACAAGTTGCTACTGTTTGTTTCGAAATCCATCCCTTCATTTGGTGGTTTGTTCATTCTCTGCATCTAGGTCTTGAAGGCCGCTGGTCTGAAATGTGTGAAGAAGAACAATGTTGGGAAAGGACCTGACATGATACTCATCATCCTTCCTGACGGGGGAAACGACATCTACCGTGCAGTGAAGCAGTGAGTTATACCTCATCCCTGTAGTCATCTTATGATTGACCCATGTGTGTTCCCCTCAGCTTTGGCGATGTTACGGTACGAACGATAATTCTCACCAGCCCCTTATCTTCTCCTCTGACTATCCAACATATCATAATAGCAAGGTGTGGTCACCCAATGCCTGAAAGCGTCAAAATGTAACCGGGCCAAACTTCAATACTGGGCGAATGTTTGTCTCAAGTGCGTTCCTATACTTTACAATTCATGTACCTGTTACAATCTGACTTTTTTGTCTCCTCTTCAGGCTTAATGCTAAACTCGGGGGAATCAATGTCGTACCAGATGCCGCAGCTTCTGCGCATCTAAGCGATCTGCAGAATCCCACGATCATCATGGGTATGTTATACATTCTGTGCCTGTGTCCTAGGTGACTGATTGGCCCCATAGGTGCGGACGTGATGCACCCTGCCCCAGGCTCCGATGCACCCTCCTTCAGTGCAGTCGTTGGGAGTGTAGACAGTTTAGGTGTTAAATATATCCCCAGGACCCATGCACAAACCTCCCGGCTGGAGATCATTGCTGACTTGCATACAATGGCAAAGGTAAGCCCAGCCCATCACTTTCCTCCTCCTCGATGATTCCCTATCTCCACGTACTAATTTCTTGGTTCGTTCGTTCCTTCTTTTCATAAACCTGGCAGGACATTCTGGCAAGTTTTACAAGCTACCAGCTCAACGTAGAGAAAAAGCTCCCGCAATTCTGTAAACCGAAACGACTGCTTTTCTTCAGGGATGGCGTTTCGGAAGGGCAGTTTGGGCAGGTTATGGAGCAAGGTAAGATTGATTGGTCTGGTCTCTTGGGAGATGGATGTCGAATTTTTCGCTTGATTACTGACGATACCTTTTCCTTTCTTTTCGTTTTTTTTTCTGCAGAGGTGGCCGTTCTCAAGAGTGCGTTGTTTTGTTCTACTGTTTCGAAAGTTACTGATTCTTACTTTGCCTACATCAGAGGTCTGTCAAGAACTGGGAATTGCGCCCAAGATCACGTTCATTGTCGTTGGTAAACGGCACCACTATCGGTACGTTCAAAGCCAATGAATCTCGGTACCTCTTCTCCTCCCCTCCTTTTTTCCCTTTATTTCTTTCTTTTCTTTGCTCCCCGAACACCAGGCTAATCCATTCCCTTCCCTTTTATCCTCTGTATACGTAGCTTCTTCCCTCGAGACCCTAATGCCCGTGGTGAAGCCGACAAGAGCGGGAACTGTCTTGCGGGAACCGTCGTCGACACAGGAATCGCGCACCCCCTGGAGTTTGATTTCTACCTCCAGAGTCATGGGGGTCTCTTAGGCACCTCGCGATCTGCGCATTATTCGGTTTTGTATGATGTGAGTTGATATATATAGTGGATTTACATACATATCTCATTCCGGTTGTTTGGTGGTTTAGGATAACAACTTCTCACCGGATGCACTTCAAAGTGTTGCGTATCTCCTATGTTACATCTATGCTCGTTCGGTATGTCGCTTGTCGGTTTGTTAGCTGGCGCTCACACTCTTTCCTGGGGGTATGATAATAGACCCGGTCCGTTTCTATACCTGCTCCGGTGTATTGTACGTCCCTCTCTCCCTCTCTACTCAACCCTTACCCTTACCCTCTCCCTAACACCTTCACACCTCCCTCCCACTCCTTGCCACCCATACTCACACTCACCCTCCCCCAGATGCCGACATCGTCTGCTCCCGAGCGAAAATCCACTACGACCCGAGTGGTGTGGATTTGTCCGACGCAGCGAGCACGGTCGCGACGGAGAATCTGCAATCCTTCATCGATGGGTTCAAGCCGTTGCATGGGTTGCATAAGACGAAGATGTATTTTATGGTGAGTGGGTTGTTTGGTCTCCGTATTAACTTTTACTTCTATCTGGCCTCTGGGACTTGACGTTGTGCTGATCATTGATATTTGTACAGTGAATGGTGTTAGATTTATTCTGTGTTTCGGCACTACACGAGTACGAGTACGACGACGATTTTTTTTGTTGGATTCATTCACCCATATGCCTTTTCTTTTCTTGCACCCTGCACCTTGCTTGTTATGATCGACTTTGTGATGTCGCTCAATTGCTTGCTATGGACTGACTCGTCTCAACAATCCCTTCATCTTCGATAAGCTGAGCGGCACGTCTATTGGTTAACATCTTGCTGCTGTTTGTTGTTTGCTTTCCACTGTTCATTGTCTGCTGTCCGCTGTCCATCGTTTTCTGATTAACTCTCGACTCTCCTACGACGTAATGACTACGATTTCACGAATACCCATTTATCTGTCTTTGCTTCTGCTTTTCGTTTTTTGTTTTCGTTTTTTCGTTGTCAATGTTGTCGATGACTATACACGCTGCCTATTGATCGATATCGCCTGCTTTTTGGCTTAGCTACTGTATATGAAATTTTGTCTAAATTTTGTACAATGAGCAGAACTGATTACTTTTGAGCTGACCGTTGAACGTTGACCGTTGACCAATCATTGCAAAAAAGCTTCGCTTACATGATATATCCCTGGTAGTATATCGGTTTAGTACACGCGCCTGTCATTGAAGGTCATTAACTGGAATTTGGACGCGCGAAAGCTGGGTTCGACTCCCAGCTAGGGAGTAGATTTCACGGCATAATATGATTCTTTTTTCATCTTTCTCTTTCAAATATTCGAAATTTACGGATTCATCAGGTGGTGAAGTGTTCGATGTTTGAGAGGGTTGCTTTTTGTGATTGTACATCATTGAAATAATTTTAAAATAATTTTGGGTGGCTTACATAAACATCGATCCTTTCCGACCAACGACCATGTCTCTAACACTAAACCTCTCCAACCCAACGCTAAAAGAACCCTACCTTTCCGTTCTCTCAGGCTCCTCTACAATCGACTGGGTTCTCTACACCTACGCCTTCGGGAACGACATCAAACTCCAATCCAGCGGCTCCGGTGGCTTGGAGGAACTCTGCGACGAATTTTACGATGGCCGTGTTCAATGGGGATTCGCCAGAGTCATTGATACAGCAGGGAATGGATTACCAAAATTTGTGTTAATCAATTGGTGCGGGGAGGGGGTACCGGAGAGCAAGAAGGGGCTGTTCGCGAGTCATAGTGCGGTGATGGGGGAGTTTTTGAGGGGAGCGCATGTTGTTGTGCAGGCGAGGAATGAGGTGGGTGTGCTATGTTTATGGACTTTGATGATTGGAATGTTCGTGTGCTGACTAGGATTGTAGACGGATGTAACGCCTTCAGCGATAATGAAACGCGTAGAAGCGGCTTCTGGAGCAAAGTATTCTTATCAACAAAACACCCATTCTTTTTCTTCTTCTTCATCTGGTTCTGCTGCTCCGACGGTACAGCAAAAACCACAACAGATCCCCAAAATCGCACCGAACGTCGGATCAGGATATAAACCTGTTGGAAAAGTAGATATGACAGCGTTGAGGAATCAACAGCCTCAGGCTCCAGCGTTGCCGACGACGAAGAGACCCGTGCCACAGCAGACGCAGACGGCGGGGTCGTTGTATGGTTCGGCAAGGCAGAGTGCGCCGGAGGATGCGTGGCCTGAAGAACAACGTGTACAAGAACAAGTACAACAACAACGGGGACAGCCGCCGCCAGCGTTGCCGGTCACGTCGCGTCCCACAGCGACGACTACCACGACCGCGAGAAGTGGATTCGGGTCAATGCCACTTGGTGGTGGTGCAGCAGCACCAACTAGTCGTCCTTCCCCTCCACCTTCTTCTATTTCTTCCACGGTCCCAACAAAACCCACATCCCAAGATGACCTAATCGCACCAGTGGGAACGGCGTATACACCGGTATCGTTACCGAAACCAGGAAAACTTAGAAATCCTTTCGAGAGGATGGCGGCGGCGGGGCAGGAGTCGACGACGACGCCTGCGAGAGCAACTGGTGGAGGTGGAGGTGGGGCAGGTAAGTTAAGCTGGTCACAACGTCAGGCGACGGCGAAGAAAGAGCAGCAGCAGGCTGAAGAGGATACACCTCGTTCGCCACCGGCACCAGCTGCAGCATCTCGACCTGCAGCTGCTGTTTCGTCTTTCACTCGCCCTATACCTGCTGCTACACGTGCTCCACTTAATCCTGCTCCGACATCTTCACCAGTGTCTGCAGCTGCGTCAAACGTCCCACGCACATTCGGCGCGATGAAACTCGGTGGAGGGGGTGCCTCTGCGATAAGACAACCGCCACCTGTTTTAGCTCAAGACGAGGAGGAGGAGGAGGAGGAGACATGGGAGGCACCTCCTGCTCCTGTATCGAGGTCGGTACCACCCCCGCCCGCCCCAGGTCCACCTGCAGTGCCTGTTGCCGCACGTCCAACGCAGCCAGTTGCTTCGGGAGGACCTCCACCACCACCACCACCACCACCTCCGCCTCCGCCAGTTTTACTAGCTGCTTCGGGAGCTCCTCCTCCTGCGCCGCCTCCACCTCCACCACCTCCAGTTGTATCTGGAGGTCCACCACCCCCTCCGCCGCCGCCGCCACCACCACCTCCGATGGTCCCTGTTGTACCACATGTTCCAGAACCAGAACCAGAATCCGAGCCAGAACCTGAATACACTCCCGAGGACACCGAACCCCAAACACAAACACATCCCACCCCAATCCACGGCCACGGCATCTGCGCCGCTGTTCTCTACTCCTACGAAGCCACCGAGGACAACGAGCTGTCTCTGAACGAAGGGGAGATGGTGCAGGGTATAGAGGAACTCGATGAAGGATGGTGGAGTGGGTTTGTTCTCGGGGAGGATGGGAAGAGGGAAGGAATGTTCCCGGCTAACTATGTGGAGGTTGTGGAGAGTGTGGAACCGGAGGAGGGTGGAGGTGCTCCTCCTCCTCCTCCACCACCACCACCACCACCACCACCACCACCACCACCTGTAGCACCAGCAGCTCCGCCTGCACCAATTCCACCACCGCGTTCCCCATCCCCGACTCCTGCTCCCACCTCACATGAACCTGAACCTGAACCTGAAACCGATGGCTACACGGCCATTGCCCTATACGACTATGAGGCTGCGGAGGACAATGAGTTGACGTTCAAGGAGGGGGATGTGATTGTGGGTATTGAGGCTGTTAGTGATGAGTGGTGGAGTGGAAGAGTTGAAGGTGGGACAGAGGTTGGGTTGTTTCCGGCAAATTATGTTGAGATGCGGTAAGGTGGGGAGGGATAAGAGGAGGAGGAGGAGGAAGGGGCGTTTGTGGTTTTTTTTTGTGTTTCTTTCCTCAAATTCTCACTACACTGGAGACAAATTCATGTCTGTTTATTATGCATATGGGTTTTGATTTACATCCAGTAATTAGAGTATAATCATAGCAGAATAAAGGACAACTGAATAAATAAATAAATAATAACCATTGAATGAATGAAAAAAAAGCTCTTAGAGTGTGTATGTACAATGGAGTATTGGATAAATGCATAAAACACATATGTAGTCTAAGGCTTTAGACATGTATGTTTAACTCCCTGGCTGGGAGCTCTACCAGGTTTTGGCACCTAGATCATAAATTGGATAAACATATAACATGCATGTGAATGAAACCAATATACTACCAGGAACTTGAGGATGAGTGTCTATGGGTATGGGTATCACTTATTGAGGTTACTCAAGTTCAAGATATTTATTGAAAGACAGTGTAGTGTGTTGTTGATTGAACTATATAGTGTGCAAATTCTTGCATAACAGTTGTAGCAAAGAAATTCATGTATTTGACAAGTATGTATAGGTGAACGGAATCATCAAAAAAACAGTATTGAACAACCATAAGCAAATTGGGAGATATAACAAAGACTTGTGGCTAGAAATGTGATTATGTATAGGAAAGATGAGAAGATAGAGAAATAGATGTAGAGAATATTTAGAGATAAAGGGAAGGAGGATGGAACATACGTAGTATTATCAAGGCCAATATGTGTACTATTTATCTAAACTAATGAGTCCATCCAGGGCTTTGATCTTGTCTCAGCTTCATTCTACAGAGTGGGACCTCTTCAAGCCTGTGCCAGTGTACCTGAGCTCATTATTGAGGCCTAGGTGGTATAAGAGTCTAAGAGCTTGGCAATCTCAGCATATGTCCCACATTCTGCTGCTTGCAATGCAGTTCCATGGACTTCCTGGGCCATGACATCAGCACCATGTTCAACTAAATATTTCACAATATCTAGTTTTCCCCAATATGCTGCTGCCTGCAGTGTATTCCCATAACATCCTCCCTGTGCATTGTGCTCTGCAAGAAACTTGATCATGTCCGGACTTTCCTTATATCCTGCTGCTGCCTGCAGTGTATTCTCATATTGCCCTCCCTGTGCATTGACATCTGCATTCTTCACTACAAAAAACTTGACCATATCCAGTTTTCCCCTCCATGCTGCTGCTTGCAGTGCATTTCCAAACAATCCTCCCTGTGCATTGACTTCTGCACATTGTTCAACTAGATATTTCACAATATCTAGTTCTCCCCTCCATGCTGCTGCCTGCAGTGCATTCCCAAACAACCCTCCCTGTGCATTGACTTCTGCATTGTTCTCTACAAGAAGCTTGATTACATCCAGATTTCCCCTCCATGCTGCTGCCTGCAGTGCATTTCCATATTGCCCTCCCTGTGCATTGATATCTGCATTGTTCTCTACAACAAACTTGATTACATCCAGATTCCCCCCACATGCTGCAGCCTGCAGTGCATTCCCCCAATATTTATCTTCCTGTGCATTGACATCTGCACCGTTCTCCACAAGAACTTTGGTCATTTCAAAATCTTTGTTGGATGCTGCTTTGAGTAGGGCATCATCTTTCCACTTGTTGGTTATTCCCAATTCTTTGAGAGATCTAGATTTGGAGCACTTGAAATATTTTGAAATGATCTCTGATTTGTTATTGGACACAAGATGGTTCCAATGATCTGTTGTCTCCTTCATAAATGAATCTCCCACTTTTGATGAAAGGAACACAGGAGAATGAAATGGAAATTCAATGATTGGCTTTGGTAAATCAGATTTCGGGAGCTTTGATAATGTAGCCCATATGGCTCTGGCAGCTCTATCTGCATGATTTTCAAGTTTAGAATATTCACTGTGCCAATTGCATAGGAGAAATCTAACAATGGGTTGATCAAGAATTTCTTGAATGGATTGATTTGACTCTAGAGAAAGAAGCCAAACAAGGATGTCTTCCAATATTGACCTGTGACTGTCCTCATTCTTCAAATGGCCAAGTTCAACATCCTTCAATGAGGCTTGCAAAAGTGATGGAAAACTGTTTTTCTTCTTAGAATTTGTCCAGGGATCATAGGCAGGCTGTTTTCCTCTGCAAGTTTGAATAATATCTTGCAATCTGGCTATAATCCATTTGGATAGCCATATTAAAGCCTTAGAGAGGTAGATTATATATCCTGCTGGCACGAAAAGCAATGGTATCCTGTAAGGACACTCTAGCCATACTTGAGGCATAAGGAGACTGTTGAACACGGCTATGCTGTTCACACGTCACTAATACGGTCATGTGTTA
>MU823364.1:0-24306 GCA_027921425.1 Lentinula novae-zelandiae
ATGGCCATCCTTGTCTTCTTATGAAGACGAAGGGACGTAGCATTGTGAGGAGGATTGTAGGGAGGATGGATAGAGTGCTTGTGCACATCTGGGACGGATGGAGTAAGATCGGTACGTACACTGTACAGAAGTGGCGTAGGGAAGTCGTGACCGTGTCAATCAATCATGTAACTTCGATTCAAAATATTGACAACTTCAACTTGAAGCATTCTGCACCCATGGATCCTTCTCAGTCGAATCTACACATTTCAGAAGAGTATGCAAATTCACCGGTAACAGTTGCAATTTTGGAAGCTAAAAATGAAGGATTGGAAGGTGAGCGGGTGTTCCAAGTACCGGTGTTCAAACCCACGGAAACGCACCTCTTTGGTCAGAGCTCAGTACAAGTCAAACGATAGGCGAACGTAGATCTTTCATCAAGGTTTGTCTTCCACGCAATTCTGGAATCTTCTTGCAGTGATGTTCATTCAATGTAGAACGAATTAGACGAAGATACTATGGCACTCGACGTTGACTTCGAAGAAAAGGTGCCCACAATTCAACCCTTGTATTCTCGATATTGAGATGTCGTGCTTGTAGCCAGTATCGTTAGTACCAAAAAAATTCAAGAAACGGTAAAGCCTCGAAGTCCATAGTATCCGAAACTTGTGCCTAAAAGTCTGCCACTCAGCATGGTTGAGTTCGAAACTGACAATGGAATAGCTAAAAACAAAGTGAAGATGGAATTTGATGGAGTTCTCCTTCCTCTCCCTTACCGAAAGCGAGTCAAATTGGAGTCTGAGAGTGCGCTGTGTGTCCTTCGAGTTAATGTCCCCTGCATTAAAGAAGTCCTAACTGCATACAGTCTTCATGCCTCCAACGCTCCCAAGATTCATGCTAGGGTCTTGCAGTCAAATTCTTCGGATCCTGGGGATACTGAGTCCGAGTCTGAAGAGAGCAAAGAGATGGTTGTGATAAAGGCTGAACAAAATGACGACGACGTGACTTTCGTCGGTAAATCTATTATTGACTTGGAATACTTGGTGGGTGAATCTTCCATTTTCTCTGATTATTTTCCTCATATTGTCATCTAGGATATCAAACCAAAGATCAAGGTCGAGCTGGAACTAAGTCGAACCCTTGTCCAGATCCGACTTGATCAATTCTCTTGTGCTCCATATCCCATCAACCTAGATCGCAGAATTTCGGAGAGAAGATTTTCTCGTGAATTCATCCATAGTGTCTTTGGTGGCTCCCCTTATGCTGCAAATCCTCCAATTGGTAAAGAATTCCTTGCGCGTCACGGACGAGCGCATTTTATGTTCTGGAACAACTGCAAATACCAACCCAATGCTCCTGGGAAGGTTGGTGAATCAGGTTTATTCTATGAATCACGGCCGTTCTCACCCAAGGACGACAATGAATTCATTCATCATGGCTTCTCATGTTTTGCACCAAACGAGTGGTGGTATGTTGGAGATTTTCAGTGCTTTGCGGCTGGTTCATTGACGAAAGATGAATGGAGCAAAGAGGTCCCTAAAGTCTGCAGCTTCGTTCTTTGAAAAACTGGAAAACTTATTCCTGACCCAATATATATACAGTTCCATAAATCGTGGTCCGCTGTGTTACATAACGATAAATGGGGAAGGACAGTTCGTGTCATGATTCACCTTCGAACACAACTGGACAGGGAACCTACGGATGATGAGATCGAGGAAGCTCAAGGTCTTTCGGATGAATACAAACATATATCAGCTGAAGAAATCAAAAATGCTTTTGATCAAGGGAAACAGGTATGTGGTGGTTGCTCTATGTATGAGCAAAGCCCTTCCACTCAAGCTCATTAAATCCAGTGCCTTGGTATCCTAGTTTTGAAATGTGTCGGATACGATGAAGATCTTCAGCGAGAACTTGTGCAGAAATTTCCGTCTTGGGTGCCTAAAATAAAATCTGGAAAGAAGGCCAAAGAGAGTGCAAAACGGAAGAAGAAAAATATGAAAACTCGAAAGGTCAAGGCGGTTAGAGAACACGATGCTATAGAAGAAGCCGGGCATGTTGCTGGATCTGATGAAGCTTTCAATGGGACGAAGGCGCAGCAATACAAGCACACTGGGACCAGAAGTCGACCCGTCCGTACCGCATAAATCAGAAAACTGTTGTGGCTCTCATTTTATCCTGATGCTTCAAGCTCGCTACTCTGCACTTTGAGCATGTTGCTTGTGTGGTATTCCTTCCTGCCCATACTTTATAATTTCTACCAGAAACCACTCGATCAACTACACTACCACGCTGGATACTAGGTAATCATCATGGAAGTATGTACGAAACTTATTGCTCGCACCCCAGGTGCACGTTGCCATGTGCATGTACATAGTGGATAACTCTTTGCAATACTAGAGCAACTGAAAGACAACATCATAGCACATACAGACAACTTGTATGGCTTTCATGTCCTCCGAGTCCCAGTGCCCCACCGTGATACCGACTTACTTGTTTAATCATAGTAAAAGGAGGGGCAAGTGATCACCTGTGTTGGCAATACTCACTACTTCTTAATTATCTCCCTAGCGAAAGGGTTAAAAAAAAAAGATTGTATCTGAAGGGATGGTGCCAGGGGTGGGGATAGAAACAGACGTCAGAAGTAGCCACGAGAGCTCAAGCCGATTAGACATGTACAGAGGCGTTGGTTTTCCTGAGATGACGATATGATAGAACAAGACAAAAGCCCTCGGCAATCATTCGCGGCCTTCCCTAACACATGGATTCATTTACGAAATCATCTTCGGTCCAATCCTCGGGGCGTGAATGTATATACCTATATCGGCCTTGCGGTTGTACATCACTGCGTTGAACGACTATTTGTAACTCACCTTTAACGACCCACCCACGCCGCAATATAATCTTTCGTCCAAACTGGCTGGAATTCACCTATCAAAACAGTCTTTCGATCACATACTCCAAGTTTAGCCTACCGGTTGCTCCGAGGACATCCTTCATTTGGTGAGCTTTCGAATGAGAGCATTATACTGGTCATGGAGAAACTGTGGCTGAAAAATTTCTTCTAGTTACGACGTTTCCTCATGCCTAAATTTGAAGAAGAGCTTGAATCAAACTCTGGACGTCCGTCGACATCCAGTCGGAGAGAAACTATCCTGAGTTTGGTGGAAATGCTACTAAGGCAAGGCGATGATCATGACTCAGGTGAGTCTACTTCTTCATATGCGCTTCTAATTTACTGATCAGTGCCACAGGCCTTAATCAGCAGCCAACGTTCGAGGATGACAAAGACGTTCGTGAGTGTTATGGGGTCTTTGTCACTTGAACTCCTGCTCAAAGGCATTTTAATGCAGCCACTGTCGACGAACATCTTCAAACCGCCGGCGCGGAAGCTTTCAATAAGTTCCAAAAGTACGTTCAATCAACCTTCATATATGGATCGCTCATAACGATTGTGTAAATGGCAGGAGGATTAACAACCTTGACAAAGAGGTAGTGCCCAACCTTACTCACGTTCAAGGATCTTATTTTAAAGTGCCTCCAATAGTTACGAAATTTCTCGAATGCTGCCCGACAATTGGGAAGTTCCGCTGCTATCCTCTCTTCTGCTTTTCACCTCAGAACCCGGATCGCTCACGTACTGTACTTGTACCGCTTGAATGCCGCGGATCTGTACCCTCGAAAAATCAAACCCCCGGCTTCTACCTCCTCTGGCGTAGATAATGATGACAAAGGTCAAGGGAATCGCAAACGAAGTTACCGCCTTTCCGGAAGACATCGAGCTCTTCCTCATGTAGCGCGGCCTACAGTTGATGCCAATATAGACTTAGAAGAATTCCCTAATCAGTTCGAAGCTCTGGCTACTGAGGTCACGACTTTCGTAAACTGTTTGAATGAGTTTCCCGAGTTTACAGACGAAGCTGTGAACGCCTCCATCTCAAGTTTTGAAGGTGATCTCAAGTACTGGGCGAATTGTTTGCATAATTATCGGGGTACGTGGTCCCTTACGGTAGCATTACAAAAGAGTATCTTATGTATGATTTAGGTCAATTCCGATATCCCGCTGTCCAAAGATACATTCAAGATCTCGCTCTTGAGATGGGCGAACACATCGATAGCATCACTTCTACACTTTCCATGTTCATTGAAGTTGGCGTACCCACCATCCGTTTCGCACAGAAACATGGTGCCACGAATTTGCTCAATCTTTCCACTGTAGCGACATTCTTCTCAGCTGTTACGGCTACGACTCTTCAATTTTCGTTTGCGCTTGATAATAGGACCAGTGACGCAGTTAACTCTTTCTGGTTCCTCAGTTTGGTCTTTAGTATCGCAGCGGCCGTTAACAGCTTGTTGGGATTGACCTGGAAACAGGCTATGTAGTAAGTTGTCTTTCTTCGCTTTAGCCATTTGTGCAATCATTGAATTTTCACCTGTCGGGATACAGTCGTTCTCCTGGGCACCGAGTTCCTTGGTGGGTTCTCATTTGGATTAAACGGTCTCCTTTAATATTCCTGGTGTTATCTGTTGCCTGTTTCTCAATCGGTCTTTGTCTTTTCACCTACGCATCTGGTCAAGTATGTCTTTTTGTTCCGCTGATCGTGCAGTTTCTCATCGTTTCTTCAGAGTAGAGTGACATCAACTATTACGACTGTATTCACTGTCTTCACATCCTTCGGTCTAGCAGCCGTCTCGGCTTGGTTCGCTTCCGAAAGGTGGGCTTTTACTTAACACCGA
Source organism: Lentinula novae-zelandiae (assembly GCA_027921425.1). Classification (NCBI taxonomy): domain Eukaryota; kingdom Fungi; phylum Basidiomycota; class Agaricomycetes; order Agaricales; family Omphalotaceae; genus Lentinula; species Lentinula novae-zelandiae. Next base: position 4,714 of record MU823364.1, read on the forward strand.
GGGAAGAAATGGCTTGGAGATGTCCTAGTTGAAGTGAACGAAAGGTTCTTACAACTTCCTGGAATCTCCGCCATTACCCGGGGGCTACATTGGGCCTCCGAATGGGCTTCGATGCGCGCCGCAAGTGTAGGCACGAAATTACGTCGGGTCAAATCTATCACAAAAAGCATAATGTCTAGTGATGGGGAGAAGGCCAGTGATGTTGAGAATGGAATTCCTCTGACTTTGTCGCCGGGAGAAGTAACGTTTTCCTCGGCGTTGAGTCGTCGTCGACCTTCGGAGACAGGCCCCGCATCTCCTCCCGTGGATTCACCAACTGTGGCATCATCTTTTGGATCTTCTCCTTCACCAACGAGCCCAAATGGACCCACCAATTCACCTGCCAGCCCGATCCCACTATCCACCGGAAGGCAATTATGGAAAAATGCATTTCGTACGGTCAAGATGACCACCGCGCTATCTAATCCTATTTCGGCCCGTTCACCTCGACGTCAAAGGACCACTTCTTCAAGCCTACTTCCTTCGGATCGTAAACGTTTGATGACTGACCCTCCAGTCAAAGCAATCGTCCGATCCCGGGTAGCTGCATTGGTTCCCAAACTCAAATGTTTGGAGCCGACACAGGATATGGCAGCTCATCAGGCACTGGTGAGACATCTTCAATTCTCGCCAGATGGAAAGTTTTTGGCTACTTCGAGGTATATTTCCGTTAAAAAAAATTTCGCAATCAACCTCTCACAGCGGAGTTGCCTATATAGCTGGGACCGTACGTCGGTCATTTTCCGTGTTCAAGTAAGCATTCTTTCCTCATCACTATCAGTTGCTGCCGCATTTATCAGGCATCCGCTACGTAGAATTCCGTGGTTACACATCACCGCACACTAGCCCACGCAAAAGGCTTTGTTTCACAAGTTGCTTGGTGAATCAATTTGAAATCAGACTCACTCCTTGTGAGTTTCCAGGCTGACTTAAACCTATGCGCTCAGGTCGCCCACTGGTCATCTTCTACTCACCAAACTCAATCGTGCCGTCAAGGTCTGGACGCAAGTAGGTCACCGACATTGTTTCGCCGTATTGAAACGACTCATGTCCCACCGTTTAGGACGGTGTTTGCCTGAGGACTATCGACCGACCAGCATATGTAGAGTCAATTACATGGTTTCCGGGTGATGAAGGTGCCGTTTTGTTCACTTCCTACTTCTATGCGTCACCGAGATTGGAATTTCCGCAGCATTCTTGTCGGTTGAAGGAAGTAATGTTTCAAAATTGGTACGCCCTGACGAGGACTTCACTAGTTTACTTATGTATCCGATATGTGGACTATCAAGGATTTGAAAGGCAAGGTATGTATTCTCTCGGATCTTGATGAAAATCGTCCGATTCACGCCATTCAGGTCCTAGGGACGTACGATTTCGGAAATATGAAGTTGCAAGATGTTGCTGTTACACCTGATTGCACCCGCCTTCTTGGTGTTGGACCTCTGCTTGAATCTCCTAACGGCCTCCGTCCAAGTAAATCCCGAGCGGAAAAACGATTGACCGGTCAGTGATTCGCCATAATGATCTTCCTTCTCTCATTATCCCCGCTGGCAGTGTACAATCTAGAAAGGAACGAAGTTGAACAGTACATAACTTTCAAACATTCCGATACTTTTGGATCATGTCACTGAAACCTCCATTAGTGCGACGCCTGTACTCAACAATGTAAAGGATATCACTTTGGCAAGGAACACTCGTGCGGGCCTTGTGGCACTGGTAAGCTACGAGAATAAGGTATCTGCTTCATCCATGGTTCTTCGAGTTAAATTCTAATCCTGCACAAAGGCCCCTCCACAGCTATGGAAACTGGAAATGGTCAAAGACATTGCTAGATTAACTCTTCGGCAAGTTAAAATTATGACCCTAAGCCGAGCTATGACTGACTCAATGCCATTATCAGGCATACGTACATGCCTAAATCCCAGGTAGATTTTGCAGGCCCTAGTTACTTTGGAGGCAAAAGTGACGAACTAGTCCTCTGTGCTGGAAAAGGCAAGCCCAAAAATATTTACCCATACCTGTAGCAGATGACTTAGTTTTTTTAGCCGGGGACATACACATATGGGATCAGGAATCCGGTGCACTGCTTCACCATGTTCGAGCCCAAGATCTCGGTGGGGACCTGACTTGCATAGCCTGGAACCATGCCGAAGACAATCCTTTCATGTTCGCCACAGGAAGTCATGATGGCGCTCTACGAATATGGACAAAAATTGAGCGACGATTGCAAGCTCATTCTTCCCCGGCTGGGCTGGATGATCCGCTTCCTTTCTTCACTCGCAGCTCCTCGCCATCTGAGATGGAGGGCATGCAGCGCACAGAAAGCCCATTAACGCAACAGGAGTTCGAGTCGTCTTTCGCGAATAGTATGGAGAGCTTGACATCGTCCTCCGGCAACAGGGAGAGGGTTGTGGCATTTGCTACAACACATGAAGCCTCAGACGCTGGAATGTTGTCTTGAAAAAGGGAAGGAAGGAAATATATATTTCAAAATTTATCACGATATTACGGATTTAAAGATACGAGTACGTAGACGTCATGACCAAAGAATGAAGAGATGTGTGCCATTTAGACGGATTCCTCAGTAGAAGTCTACTTCCAACGACGACCAGTACTAGGCCAATACAAAGGTTGCTTCGTCATAACGTCATAACGGTACTCACACAGAAAAACCATTATAAGATCGCTTAGAATTTTTGTAATGCTACAAGAACTCAATACGATGCAAGGTCCACGAACAGATTACAGATAAGCGAACAGAGAAGGGGTAATAACATATGTGCAGTCCGGATAATAAAACATGGTCGGCGAAGGGTTGTCGCAGAGGGCAGAGCATCAAAACTTCAAAAGACGGCAAACCAATCGAGTGGGATGAGTTGTGATTATTTTCCTGTTGCTTTCACGATGGAAACCACGATGATAACAATGATCACAGCAATTGCAAGACCGATGATGATGCGCATCTACGACGTCAAGGTTCGTGAAAATTATACCCGAAGAAACCGATATAGACACACCTTCATATCCTTCCACCTACCGACATGAGAATAGATCATATGAGTAAATCCGAGAGATTCTCCGCTGACACATAGCAGTTTACATACCACATATTCTAACAGAATGGTCAGTTCCGTAGAATGCAATAAAAAAGTTGAGAAGAGGCGGCGTACCTTTCTGACTCTGTTTGCTCCACGACGGAATCCTTGTGCAGATACCGCAAGGTTGTCTAGAAATCATATCGTCAGCATGCCAACTATTCATGTGAGCTGCACAACCCGTTCTGGCTGTGAACGGATCGAATGTCCACTGCAGCAGTGAAGTAGAAGACCAAGCGCACCTGTCTTATCTTGTAGTGAATCCAATCTTTCCCCTCTCTCTGCCACCTTCGAGATATTGTCTCTCATAATTTCAACGGTATCGTCGATTTGGGCCTGAATAGCAGCTGTCTTCGCATTTCCGCCCTGACTGGGACCCGAGGGATTTGAAGAAGAGCCGTTCCTAGGAAGATAAGGGTCGTAAGGTTCGGACCTAGAGGATTTTGAGATGGTCAATGCCAGAAAAAATGTTGTGATGCTGTTGACTGACATTATGAATGCGTTGAGGTCTGAGCTTCACATACTTGAATAAGAAAGTGCTACAGAAGAGTTGAGATAGTGAGCTCACCGTGTCAAACGAAGCAGGAGTTGTACAAAGGGATGAGCAAGGCGTGCTAGCTGGCTGCTGGTGGTTGTTGACGAAAGTTGACGTAGAGCCACAAATATTCCCACGTACAGGATCTACTTCGCAACAGCTCATTGTCATCATCGTCAGTAAGCTGCAATGCGTATATCTCAATCTTTTCTTTTCTTTTTCTCTTTTCTCTTCTCAAACATCACGAATAGACGGTAAACTAACGAAGAGAAAGCGGCGTTCACGGAATAGCTTACATTGTACTTTACACAGCCAGTGTGAGTCCATTCCCGTAGGAACTGAAATCCCACCTACAGTCATGTTCTTATGTTAGAGATCCCGAAAATTTCTGGCTGTGATCTGAAGCAGATACCGTACATCACACTCCACTTGCTGTCATGAAGGAACATCCATTACCAATAGTGGTGAGACGCATACAAGATGTTAACTTCGAATTACCTGACCTCACTTCCTCCTTATCAGGATAAGAATATTATGCAGGAATGGCCCATGCGGCTCTTGCAAGGCATTGGGTCCCGAGGCGCTCATACAATTCCTTTCAAAACTGTTAGGTCTTGTGCTTCCTTTACTGATATATACCCGTTCTACTGTGGTCATTCGCCTGCTTATTGGATACGAATCTACTTTCCTACTGATCTGGTCTTGACTATTCTTTCTATATGGTCGACGAATGTTCCATCCGGGTATTACAACGCAGTTATAACTATCCGGAGTCTGATCCATTGAGGACATCGATGAACCAAAGGCCAAAGGCGGAGTCTGAAGTTACAACCTACAGGGCATGGTGATAATAACGCCTTTTGACATTGTCGTACCCGCGCTCATGCGTCAAGGTAATTTGTCTTTTCAAACACGAGCATCCCGGAAAGTCGTCAAATATTTGTTCCAATTCTGATGCGTTCTTTCCGATAGTGGCCACTGACTCCCGCTGTCCCTATCGTAGTGCATCGCAGTGCGATTTACTCTATCTCACCGCCGCCGCGTTAACCGGTGAACGCGCCTATTCCAACCATTCTATTGACGCTCGTAAATATTTGCTGCCCTATTCCCGTAGGCGCTCTCTGAATCTCGAAATATTCATTATATTTGAGATGACAGGATACAGATCACCAGAAACAACTCTGATATGATCTGCGAGGTGTCGAGATATAATCTCGCGTTTTGCACCGTTAGTCCAGCGTATATGGTAATTTCAGGTCTGAGGACCGACAAGTATGGATTTCTTCAGATTTCTTTTCATCTCACAAGTCGTCCCTGTTCGGGAATTTTCTCCCGAGGATCAAGGCGGTGACGACTCATATAAGAAGCCTGTTAATTATCGTGGACTTTATCCGAGCTTTCCCATAATGATTCACTTACAAGCTGGACTATTAGGACTCGTGAGTACGACTCACTGACCCATTGGAATTATATCCTCATATCTACTTACAGGCCAATCATTTGCTATTCCACAAGTATGAGCCGACGGACGCAATATTCGGACAAGCTATTCTGTTGTTGCTCTTGGAGCCTCTGGTTCTTAGCTTCATGTCATGGACGTACTCTACTGGCTTCGTGAGATTGCCTCCACATCAACTGGTGTTCAGCGCGTACACCACCTTTTACGCTATATTGATAACCTCTATCGTCCTTTACCGAGTTTCGCCCTTCCATCCTTTGGCCAAAGTTCCAGGTCCTATATTGTTCAAAATCACCAAATTCGCACCTCTGTGGTATCATTGGCAAGGACAGCAGAGCTCACTTTTCATGTCGCTCCACGCTCAATACGGGCCTGTCGTCCGAGTTGGTACGCCACAAGCTCCTATGACATTCATGATTCAGACTCAAGATATTTTGTATATGTGCATAGCACCAAATGAAATATCTGTGGCAGATGTTGATGCAGTAGGTGCAGTTCTCGGCAGTGGTGGCTTACCGAAAGGGGCAGGTTTGTGATATTACTTTGAATCTCCGTTTCTGTCTTACGATCAAATACCTGCTTTCATAGCTTATATCAGATTCCGTGTAGTGAGTGGACCAGAGAACTTAGTCACGATGAACGGCGATCCGCATGCAGCCCGTCGCCGATTATGGAATCGAGCTATGAGCACTGATGCTCTACAAGAGTACGAGTCTATCGTTGCAAGCAGGGCGCACGAACTGGTCGACGCATTGGATGCCCAGATTTCGACGAAAGGTGCAGTCGATATGACCCAGTGGCTTAACTTCTTCTCGTGAGTTGCGTTGCTCTTTCATAGATCGGCAGCTACATAATCGTCGAACCTAGATTCGATTTCATGAGTGACCTAGGGTAAATGAATAACATCGTACCTACGAGATCTGGCTCTGATGAACTCCCGCTTTCAGATTTGCTGCGGGATTTAACATGATGAAGGAGGGTGACGTGCACAAACTTTGGCCTGGTCTTCATCTTCACATGAGGTATGATATCCAAGAGATAAGACTGTACTGTTGGACTGGCATTGATTGTTCGTTGCTCAATGTTAACAGAGGTGTCTGCATATTGTCACATCTACCATGGATCCCAGACATTAGAAACCGTTTACCTTGGTTCACTATGCCTCTATGGCCCATCGCAAGAAAATGGTCTGCCAATCGTTTGCGTAATCCGTCTCAAAAAAAAGATATCTGGTACCATCTTGTAAAGACTTCACGAATTTGCATGGTGATGAGCACACGCTGATTAACTCTTGCCATTCAGATGGATGAAGCCGGATTAGAAAAAGTCAAACCGAGCCTGGCAGAAGTAGGCGCCGATGCGGTCCTCACTGTAATTGCGGGGGCTGACACTACTTCTTGTGCGCTCGCTGCGCTGTTTTGGTACGTTTGAAAAAAAAGCACACGGATTCAGACACGGAACCAACTTTCAAAAATAGGCTTCTTCTGTCCCATCCGGAATGTTATAAACGCCTACAGCAAGAAATCGATGTAGTTTATCCTTCTGGTTCCGACCCTCTCGATGTATCAAAACATTCGCAACTCCGATACTTAGCTGCTTGCATGTTTGTGACAGCGCTATCTTCCGGTTTGAATGTTGAGCTGAAATTACCTCCTCCCACAGTCAAGAAGCTTTGCGTCTTCTACCGCCTGCACCCGTTAGTGGTGCAAGAGAAGTCCCGCACGGCAGCGGGGGCACAGAGATTGCTGGACAGTTCGTAAATTCTACGTCAACTTTTGTGTACCTACAGCTCATAGATTACCCCAGCTTTCTCCCTGAAGGCACGCAAGTCTGGGCTCCACCAAAAGTCTTCCACCTCAATCCATCGTATTTCTCTCCTAGAACGGATGAATTTGTCCCAGAGCGTTGGTTAAATTCAAAGAAAGACGATGACGAGGAGAACGTGTTTAAAAATGACACGAACGCCTTTCTCGCATTCTCTTATGGACCCGCAAATTGTGCAGGCAGAAACCTAGCAAGGCAAGAAATGATGATGGTTATGTCTATTTTATTGCAGACTTTTGATTTTCGATTTGCGGACGGTTTTGATTGGGAAAAGTGGCCAGAACGACTGACAACGTTCTTTGTGACCATAAGACCTCCGATAGAAGTTTCGATAACTCGTCGTGGGTTATAGTATTATTCCATCGATAGCCCTGGCTGAGCCTGTGGACTGCAGCAGTCATTCTGATGTGTCGAATACCCACATACTTAGAAGAACTCTGTGTAAATATACCTTGTTGTATAACTACTAGCTGTATCAACGCATGTCAAATATGGTTGCTATTTCTGCTCGAATTGAACTTTAAAGTCAATTCGCCAATGGCCACATCCATTGCCAACAACTTCAATGTCACTGTCAGTAGTCACACGCCTCCACGCCTGCCAGATCTCCAAAAGAACCATTTAACACCTTTGAAAAGTATTTAATGTCAGCGCGGGTAAGGTGAACATCGACTCTGAATCAAATTCTACACTGACCGATCGAGTACGATCTACAACTACCCCCTTCTCCCGCTTTCTGTGTGAAGCATGACATCAACAGTTTCCTGCATGGCTTCCACATTCTGATGAATCTCCCTCAATTGCTCCTGCCTCACCAACCTTGCTCTTTCCATATCGACTAAAATCTGGGAAGCTGTCTGCTTTATCTCTCCCAGTGCCCTATCAGTAGCGGCAGAGCTTTGCCTTATCTGTTGACTAGCTCGTTCGAGATCGTTGTAAAATTGCATGGCAGGGTAGAAGTTAACGAAACTATAAACGTTGACACGAGGTGTTCACATAATATCATTGCGATTACCACATAGGATTCACACTAGTTGCAGTTAACAACCATGGTAGAACCTAGTAGAACATGAACTGGAATCGTACGCGCGTTGTTAGGTTTGAAGGAGATAGTCGCATGTTGAGCATGTGTAACGGAAAACGAGAGGACATCATATGTGTCAGAGTATACAAAGATGAATAATCAACGAGGACCAGATCCTTTATCGTCCACCCTTTCCACCCTTCATCTGTTGTTTGGATACCTTTGGTCCAGATGCGCCACTTGGGCGCGAAGCAGGCTAGAAAAAATATCAGTGAAAGAAAGTGGACAAGAGTCAGATATACACATACTTTGGCCTTCTTGCTCTCCTTCTCCTTTTTCTCAGTTTTGGCTTTATTGATGGCAGCGAGTCTTGCCTGAGAACGGACAGCAGCAGTCTGGTTACGTCTGGCGGCAATGGTAGCAAGGTCGGCACCGACAATGCCTCGCTGGTGCTTTACAGTCCGGCGTGAACGCTTCTTAGCAACTTCCTCCGTGATACCCTTCTTGTGCATGCGCCTGTACACCTGAGTCCAGGCGATCTTACGTGGATTCTTCCTCTGCAAGAAGAGAGATGCATTTTTTGAGCTGGCGAAACGGAAGACCTGCGAGCAACGATTAGGCGGTCGGTATTTGGTAGATGAAGCATGAGCGTACTTTACTGTCCCCACGAACGAAAAGTTTACCCTTTGAGGGGTAGATACGGAAACCAGAAAAGGAGTCGATCTCGACCTTCTACACTCGATACATCTTGATTAGCAGGCAGTCCCCCAAAGATAAGAAAGACTCACCATCTATAATGGAAATACAAGACGGAGAAGCAGTCAGTACAACTCTCATATAGCGAAAGCTCCCCAGCCCGCCCAAGAGTCATCCGTTCATTCCAACTTCAATCCAGCAGTAAATCTCGCTTTTGAATCACGAATTTGACACCAATATGAGGCCAAGTGATCATAGAATGTGTTTGAAGGAGTATTGTGGCATAAATTCAAGATAATTACCTTGTGTCTTGAGGTTTGAAGGAGTTGGAAGGCGGTCGGTTATTTTCAAAATTACAATTCTTTCGGCCGGCAACGGAAATCCTCGCGCTTCTCATTTTAAGCGCGCAAGTACATATCCTTCTTCCTCTGTTTCGGACGTGAAACCAACCGAAATGTTGGGTCACACTGGCATATCTACTCTGGGATATTTACACTAACGGACTTGCTGTACACTGGAACTGCCCACCGGAAATTTTCAAACAGTCCCCAGTTCATCACGCTATGTAGGACTCTATCCAAAGGAGTTCTGCTCCGTTTACTAAGTGGTTCGTCTTACTCTAGTTTTGTTGATTTGATCATGCCTATATACTGCGATCTCCTAGATAGTGTCATTTTAGTGGACCTACCAACGTTTCCTGAAAGGTACACAGTTCATGGGACCCTGATGCTCATGGCCACTTTCCTCCATCCCGACTTCGAACGAACACTGAGACAAAAGTATGACTAGTTATTCATTGCAAGCATTGACGTACTGCAAACAGGTTTTTAAAAAAACTCAACCCGATGATGAAGCAACATAAGCGAATAATATTTTGAATTTTTGCATGTTCTCAAGTAATATACACTAAGATCTTATGGTGTACTAACCTACAGACTGTCAATGAAGAAATCAAGATCTGCAAAATAAAAAGAGAGTAACTTGGTGAGAAACTGACATCAACCGAAAAAGACAGGAAATCATGCAGTCAGAGATACGTGAATTCAATCAAAGCTCAAAGCCAAAGCTCAGAAACAGCTTCTAGTTGATAATTATTTCGAACAGTATCATCACCAAAGAAAGGGAAGAAATAGGCAATGACAGCGAGAGGGACTCACATGAGTGGTTCGACCAACAAACATGGTGGTATGTATGAAGAATACTAGCAAAAAACCCCGATGAGAGTACTCTGTAACTTATGGGATGTCAGCAAATGAAAAGCAAAATTGAAAGGGGTGAAATTCAGAAGGGTTGCCCGAATGATTGAGCTGTGGCGGGCACTTTCGGCAGTGATAGTACGAAGACCGTCGTGATAAACATCATACGAGTACAAAAAAAAAAACATCTGTACTCACATTCAAGACGCGAAGCACACGAAGATTTATGAGAAACGGGAGAGTGATGTCTAAGAGAAAAGTAGTCAGCAAATGATTTGACGGACTGCAGGTCGAATATTGGCTCAGTGTTTTTATAAAACAGCCTTGGAATTTTCGTCAACAAGCCCGGAAGCTTGGTCAGGCGGTAACTCCATTCATATCATCACGGAATAGAGACATAGAATATAAAAATGCTCACAGGAGGGTAGTCAGTGATGTGGTGGGATTGCATACATGCTTTAGTAACACCGACAAAACATCTGCAAATTGATTTAGTAATCATGGAAGTTCGCGAACAGCGAAGAGAACAAGCACAAGGATTCAGGGAAGATATGTTAAAAGCATAGGGCCGAAGACGCTCATATACTCTAGTTTGAATGTGGTTGAATCATCATAAAGAAACGACGGCGATATGAACAAATAAAGGACGAATAGACTCACCGACAACATCGAAGTAAAATGACTCTACTCCCCTCCTCCGAACTATCTTCCTCAACCTCCGAGTTATTTACATTTGGGACCGTGTCAGTACTTCCTCCTTCTCCGCGAGTAAAATGACCTAAAGAAACAATGGATAATCAGCGTCCGCAAACACAAGAAGGACAAAACCGATCAGCGTAACTATGACAAATAGTTTTACACTGCGTCAAAGAATAGGTAGCTCTCGACACTCAAGATACGTTGGAAAATTTCATCCCATCGAAAGAATAAAAGCACAAAACTCACATAGGCCCCGATTAGAACAACCATCGTGGTTGTGGAGGAGGGCTAAAAAAAAAATATTTATGATCATGTCACGGCCTAGTTTAGGGCAGGCTGAGGTTACACAGCGCCGCAAACGCGCGCTTATATTGTCCCAAAAATGTACATGTCGATATTAAGCGCTCGCGTCGGAAACGGCACTCATTCTTCTCACGGTCCTTCACAACAGAATCCAAAGCGACCTCGTCGACACAGCTCAAGTACCTCAAGACCAAGAAAAAATGGTGAGTATATCCCCAGATCTCTGATCCTAGTCTTGTCTCTGGTGCCCCTGCTATGTTGCTGGCTCTCTGGAAGAAGGAATTGACGGAATTTGGGCTGGATTGAAAAATCTGTGGTCGGATGAGCTTTTACTTGGATGTTTGGGATATTTTCGCATCTTCTCTATCCTTTGTCGCAGACATTATACTGATGCTATATGTTTTTCCTCCCTTTTAGACCAAAGGTTTGTTCATGGCTCGCTCAAGCAACTCGCTGATATATATTTTGTCTGTCGATTTAATCTGAATAGGAACCTCGTCTTTTGGGTGCGTTCCAATCCATATTGCAAGTTTCCTAATGATAATTGATATGTCACACTTCTTCTAGTAAGCGACACACCAAGTCGCACACGCTTTGCAGGCGATGTGGTAACAGGGCTTTCCACAGACAACACAAGAGTTCGTCATTATCATTCATCAATCCGTCAACTTGATCGTTCTTATCTTTATATTTCCTCTCAGCCTGTGCGTCTTGCGGCTATCCTTCGGCAAAGATTAGGTCTTACGAGTGGGGGCTGAAGGCAAAGCGCAGAAAGACTACTGGAACTGGTCGTATGAGGTATCTGAAAGAAGTGTCGCGCCGCTTCAAAAACGGATTCCGGTAAGTGTTCATTTCATTTCATTCACAACACATTTCATAATCGATTGTCTTCAATCGCATCTAGGGAGAACACAGCGGCTAAAAAACGTTCCAAGCCGACTGCTGAAGCATAAACAGCTCGCATACATATACACACACTTCCTTCGCAATGTCCATGTATTCGTATACCTCCATGCTATGCACCAACTGCCCATGCCCACATTCGTTAAACAAAACGAGCCCCTTGGCGAAGCTCATGCTGCGGGTGAATGGAGGTCTGTAAGCACAAGTGTAAAATGCGACCATGTAATGCTCTAGGTGCAAAAATGAGCAATGGAACTGACAATTTATCCGTAAACTGCTCACAGAGCAAGAGAAAATGATTTATGCACCCGTTCTCATTTCTCTTGAGATTTTGCGTTCAAAAAGCTGGCTTCCACTCACTCCTTCGATTTGCATTTGTAAACAGAACAAGAAATGGAAAGAAGAATGAGAGACGAGTACTTGTGTAACTCTGAAACGGCGAGAACTTTTGGAGGGATTGATTTGAATCGCCAAACGATATGGACGTACGTACGTTTTAGGCGTATTTTCGGGCGATGGGGGACGAGCGTTTACCTGTGAGGGCTCTTCACCCTTCGGATTGCCCCATAAACGATATCTAACCCATCACCCAGCATAAGAGTTGAATGGAGATTCGAGACATCATCATACACTTGAGGTCTTCAGAATCACTCCAATTATTCCCTCGATTAGTTCACTCTACCTTTTCTGTTTTGACCTGGACTTTCGAGCTCGTTCCTGATTACACCTCTGGGCTTTCAGAATAACTCTCAATAGCGTGCCCTCCGAGATTCAGATGGTCTAAACAGGCCGAGGTGGGGTCCCGGCTATGATACTAGAAGTTACGCTTGCTTCGGTGCATTTATTTCGCAAGCTGCACAAGAGTGAAGAAAAATCGATCACCCATGATTCGTGTATTCAATTCAATTCTTCCTCCGAGGCTCTGTAGATACGACTTGAACTCGGTTGAAAAGCTGTTCAAGCCAATGTGAGGTATACAGAAGAGCAGGTAGCAACGCGATACCGAAGGGGTCTTCAAACGGCACTAACAGATAATTCGTGCAAATTTGAATGGACTCCGGAGGAATTCCATGAATACTGCAAGAAGGAGGCAGTGGAATGGGGGTATACTGTCGACGTTAGTGATATCTGCCGGGCGTAGGATGCAGATGAGTGGGGAAGAGACACGGAGGTGGGTGGGGCGTCATTGGTGGCGATATTTACGAAAATCGATGTTGTGGATCGAGGAAAAGGCTAGAGCGGTCGTTCAACGAACAGCAATCATCTTCATCGCCATTAACGACTCCTCCTTCGACTCCTCCTCAGTCGCATGAGCTCTTCTCTCCTATCGCTCACCGCTGTCTAACAACCTTCATCCACCCAGCACATGCATCCGCCCAGCAACCTCTCCCCCTCCACTCAATCGGCGATATCGTGAAATCCCGTATGGAAGACCTCCGTGAATCATTCCTTCGAGTTGAAGAACTCTGGTACGAACCAGAGGTCGCCCAAGCTTGTGGAGGTTGGATCGAGCTATTGATCGCAGCTGTAGAACAGTATGATGGTTCTGTGATCAGATTAGTGAAAGATGCGGATTCACCGGAGGAGAGGCGTTCAGCACAAGGCTTTATTCTTCATTCTCCTATAGATCCTCCTGTATCTTCGCCCGAACTTCCTTTGTCTTTGTCTTCTTCCTTCTCGACCTCGACCTCATCTTCTTCTTTATTAGCATCTCCTCCGACTCCCAATCCTTTAGATCCCCCAAAGATCAACCGGACCATCCAGCGCGAGCGCGATCTATGGAAAATTTGCCTCGTCAATGCCCAGAATCATCCCCGTCCCTCATGGCCTACGACAGAGATTCTGGTCCACGAAGAGGGGGTAGAAGACAAGAGCGTGGAATATATGTCGTCGGATTGGAACCCGGAAGAAGAGTACGCTTTTGAGTACGGGAATGTTTCTGGGTACAGTAAAGATGTAGAGGAGGCGGAGGAGGATGAACAGGGCGAGGATGGACAGGACGAGGAAGAACACTCTATTAATAGCAGTGCTATTACCGAAGACGAGGAGGAGAACTTCGACTTCCCTCGGATCGACTTCGCTCGGACAGTGAGTGGGGAAGGCACCAGTGCGGAGTGGTCCCTGGATCCGGAAGAAAGGGAAGATGTGAATCCCGTCAACTATAGTATAAGCCCAAAAGACGATTCCGTTACCTGGGGCGAATCAGATATCACGACTACGAGTGCCATCTGGTGACACACGATAGGCGATTGGGGCGAGGCGATGGATAGATAGCAGTACGGACTGGGGAGAGGGAACCAAGTAGGATCGAGGCGGAGGAAGTGTAGAGGATGGTGAAAAAGCAGTGACTTCAATGACAACAGTAGAACCGGTAGATTTGGGCTGGGAGGTAAGAGGACAGGATTTCGAATCACCGATGGTGGATATGAATCCAGAGAAGTTGAACGTGCAGAGGAATATACTGAAGAGAGGACGTTCGTCTTCGATGCCTTTGACCCCGAGCTCTCATAATTCTCTGACGGGTTGAGATGGAGATGTAAATATAAATGAGACGGACGATACGGATAGGGCCTCTTGATAAGCGGGTGATGTTTTGGTCTCGGGGGTTTTCTTTCTTTCTTGCTCGTTTGAGTCTTCTTTTGAACCTCCTCTTAGGCCGCCTTACGCTAATCGGAGATGGATAGAAAGCAAGTGAATGGAAAAAATCCAAAATTATTCGCCTATTTAACCATTGTACACGATTCGTAGACCAGCTATGAAATACGTCCTACCTCGAACGCTACTGGGTTGGAGTCTGTTTAGACTCTGCTACATAGTATATTTACCTTCGAGCAACCATTCTACAGCCATAACATGTTGGATACTATCTGATCCCCTCAGAGCTTTCATGGCCAGGTATATTTTGAGCCATTCCCCCAAAACACCCTGAGCCAATACTTGTCCCTTTGGGCCCTTTATCATTTGCATGCAAATCATGGCGACAGTGATATAGTCCAGGTCATCATTGATAACCAACATATGAGCCCATGAGAACCCATACTCTTTGCGGAACATGGCCTGGGTGTGCGAGAGCAAATTGTCAGCGTCACCAAACATATCGACCAATTGTTTCTTCGCTGCATCGTTGCGGTAGAAGTGAGCTACAAGGCTTTCCCGGCCCAGACCCAATCCGATCAAGCGGCTTTGGTCGATTCTCGGAGTGCGGTGATTTTGCATAGTTTCGGAGACATCAGAGCGCGGAATGTCTGACTGTTCAACAATGACCTTTTGAGAGTGCGAGTCGCCGGCAACGGTCACGGTGGAAGCGCTGAAGCCAACAATGGTGCCGAAGAAAATGGTGAACTTTAGGTCTTTTTCAAGGAGACTCATGATCCTAACGCGTGCGACCATGTATCCTTCCTCTTGACCTGGTTTTCTGCATCCGAGCCTGATGACCAGATCACCATCTTTGAAGGGTTCTGTAAAACTACGTATCAGTGCTGCAGTTGTTAAGAAGCGTTGCTTCATCTCCTGACGTGGACGTGGAATTTTGGGTTGATCTCCCCCACTCCGTTCAAGCAAATGAGGCACGGCGACTAAGGGACGACTGGTGACCAGAGACACACCGAGGAGAGCAGCGAAAACGATGTACAGAAAGAATATTCGACAAAAAGGAGAGGATCGTCGAAGAAACATTGTGTCGAATCTGAGTGTTTGAGAATATCAGTTTATTGCAAAAAATTGACAATGAGAAAAAGGACGAAGGGGGTGCTTACAGATAGCTAGTTTGGAGGTTGCAATCACAATAAATTTGGCCTGCAGATTTATTGCTCATGCATAGGTTGTTGACTTTCTTGGGTTGAAACTTGAAGACTAGTTTGAGGAATGAAAGTTAATGAACAAGACAATCAGAAAAAAGGAAGAACAAAGTCACTTGAACAGTGGTAACGCTGACCGGTCGACCAGTGGTGTTGAGCGTCGGACGTTCAAGTTGGTTCCATCTGATTTTCTCTTTAAGAAGAGCTGTATTTGCCTCCGGGCTCCGAGTCGGATTGACGTGATCGTGCACGTGAAGTTGTGTGTCTCTGTTTATCGATACATATGCCGCCCATTACTTTATTAGCACCAGTACTATTGCTATTCTCTCTGGAGATTCCAGCATGAACTTGGTCACATTCATGATGAGAATCCCAGCTTGTGGCAACAGGTCTTATCCCAAGAGTTCTTACTTGTTCTTTGCAAACACCATACCCAGATGCAACCATTGTTCAAAACCAATACAAGAAGTAGGGATAGACATATGATACATAAAAATGTAAGTATATTGGGCATTCATAGTAATACCTTTGACTAACTGGCTTAATGAGGTTTAGTTCTCGATGTCATGCTATGGTCATTTGTAGCTTATAACTTTCATTTCCTCTGTACCTCAATCAAATGACTTCCAGAATTTTATGCGTTGAACCAATGTCATTGAATCTTATGATATCATCCAACAGCTCTACAATAAGTGTATGCTAAAGGTAGCAAGGAGTAAGGTATCAAATTTCCACTCTACCAGTTCAACTTCTTGTTCCATATGCATTGGCATACATCAGCACACAACCACATGCACCCACATGTAGGTGTACAGGGTTGCATGCACTGTTTTGGCCCATGCAGCGGCCTTACCTATGGCGGTGGAAGATGAAATCTGTCAAACCTTTGTTATCATAAGACTAGTATGGTTCTGGTGAGCAGCTTCATTGAAGGAAGACACTGTATATGGATCTGAAATACAAAAGAATTTTCTTCAATATATATACCATTACTATGTTCCTCCTGATGGGGAAGGAGCCAGCTCATCTGGAACAAATGGTACAGCACCTGAAAACTCAACACATTGTGCATGAGATGCTTCCTTGACAAGGGTGAAATCCCCTGCTTCTTATCAAGACCAACCACTGGCTTCGGGAGACCTTATACCCATTCGGAATCTTGATGGTAAACAAAAATCTCCTAGTTCTAATTGTTAAAATCAAAAATAGGTTATACTGAATCATTCCTGCATGTTCCTATGATAGTGAGCACAAATCCGAGGCTTATTGGTGTGGCTATGCCACTATTGCCACCACTGACAAGTATGTCTGATTACAGGCTTGTGTGCTGTAACTTGATGTCATTTTTGTATCTATGAATTAGTAGGATTATTGAGCTCAACAGGTCCTCACTCTCACGCTCTTTGGATATATTCTCCCTGGCTTGGTCAGTACTCAAACACCATGCCAGTTCTGGGTATGTCATTGGCTTCTTAGTCAAGATGAATATTCATGTACCTACACAGCTCCTATTTCAATGCCAGGGATATCAACCATTTTGCCTCAAGCTCTGCAACAGATGTTTGTCCCTCCAAGTGTCTCACCAACTCAATCTGTTCAAAATCAGACAGACCCACATATATCTCCTAATCCAACAATCTTACAGCCTGGTACTGCAACTGCAGACCCAAAAGTGATCCCACTGATCAGTATTACTCCCACAACACCTCCTCCACAAGGAGTTACCCCTCCTGGTCTGAAATTTCCAAAGCCTGCACAGTCTTCCAAAGATACAGATAAAGGTTCTTTGCCCACTCTGAATACCACCCCTGAACCATGGGATGGTTGGTTGAATGGTGCCCTTGAAGCTGATTTCACTTCAGAAGAGCTTGATCAGATAGGGGATCTTTGAGTACACTGGGCTAGAAAAGATTATGGAAGCTGAGCAGGTGTAGGTGATGCACTTCCTGAGCATTGGTCAGAGAGAAAGAAGAACACCTAATCATGCCTAGGTGTTATTCACTGTATGTCAAGTCCATGCCTCGACACCCCGCCTCGCTGCTCGGTATTCCAAGATCTACTCTTTATTGTAATCTCTTCTCTATTGTTCTTTCTCGCTACACATACCCATTCATTCTAGTCTCTTCTTAATGTCTTATTCTCTACACTGTAGGTACTACACATATAACTCCTAGTAGTTAGTCTGGCGCTCCGCCCCAATGTGCCGATCCATAGATATAAATACTGTGTACAATACTGTAGTCTTCAGTTTAGTTATCAACTTAGATCGTCCTCTCTTGTCTTGAAGTCTTCCTTACTCTGACCTGAGGACTTATAAGTTCTTTAATTCGCTCCCTGTCATCAGCATTACCGCCGCTCTGACTTGGTGTCGCAACGAGGCAGGAAGCGGGAGGCAGGAAGTCTGAGTACGCCGAGGAGCGACAGTGAAGAGGCACAGAGACAAGCACAAAGCACAGATAAAAGAAATAGTGATCTCGAACAACAGTGGGATAGCGTCAGAGGCCAATCACACCAGTAATCAAAAGGGAATCTAGTTGCCCAATGACCAAGTTAGATAAGTAGTATCTAAAAGGATACAAGTACTTGCCTAGTTGCCCAATGACCAAGAGGTCGAGATGGGGAACTAGGATCTACCTACTGCTCTTTATATACTACTTCTGTCTAATGAGTAAGCGATTGTAAATAACGATGCAATATAGAACAAGAGTGAGGAATCAATATATACGAGTAATAATGAGTCAATAATGAATCATAACGAGCTAATCGATGAATAAGGACGAGTTGTATGGAAGCATATGGAAACAAATAGAAGTATTGGGATGGTCATGTGAACAAGTATGATAAACATGTGAAAAGAGATGAACAAGTACAATAAACATGTGAACAGAGATTGATGGGAACACACTGCTAATGGTGCATCAAAGGGCACATCATGAGACTTCATGACACTTGGCTGCTCCTAGTTCTCTCCTTCTCTATCGATTTCCGGGGACTAACGGCGTAATGGGGGTATTGTTAATAACTTCACTACTGTCCCATTCAACCCTCTGCCCTTAGACACCTTGTGGCCTCTGACACAACTTCACGGTGTACATGATCTTAACACTGTAACAATAACTAGTGTTCAACTATTATCTGCCCTCACACTGTTTCAGGAGGAATCCAATGCCAGATCCTCAAGCAATGTCAATGTGGTGTTGGAGAATACTCCATATGACCATAGCCCTGATGTATCACACTTACATATAACACATACTACCTTGACACACAATGTATAATGGCATTATTATCCAATACTGTACAGAAGTGAGTCACTTATTAGTGAAGATAGGGTGAAAGTTGTGAGGGTTAACGAAGAGAGAGTCAATGGGTCTCACTGTCATGCCTTGACCACAACCAGGCCAACCCTAGTGCCAGCTACATGCTCCCACACTTCCTATCTCATGTACCCTCCCCAAGACAGTACCATCACCTCCCGCTATCACCCCGGAACATGGTCAGAACCTCCATCGACATGCCTATATCTGACAGATATGCAAATCAAGATTACAGCAGACCCAACTGTCAAATGTTTGTAATGTTCTCTTGTTCAATTCCCGTACCTATTTAAGTAGCGTCACAACATCTCCATGCACCAACTTGGTATATTTTGAATACACACCCTTTTGCATAGGTCCAGTTCCTGTCCCTTTGTACCTGCTAACTATACAGATTTTCCCTTTACACTCTGTTTCCCTATCTCAGTTTCTCTACTTTTACCTCTCGTCTCTATGATTGCCTACACGATCCAATGAACACTTTTACTTTATATCTAAGCAAACTGAGTGAGTCTTCGACTGTGAGGCCCCGGCACAGAAGGCCTGCTCTGGTCTTACCCAGACTGGGCCTAAGCGAATGCGGTAGCCGCCTAGGCCGTACAAGGAGGTATGGGATAGTGCCGATACTGGTGAGGGGAGCCTAACCAGGGGTAGTTGTGGAGCTTGGGTAGACCTAATAGCGGGTCCTAGAGGTGTAGAACGTAAC